>SNVD02013895.1:600000-839534 GCA_013180625.2 Boswellia sacra
GTCTGAAACTGTTGGTGGTTTATTATCTGCTTGAAAGAATGATACAAAAGTCTCTACTGGTGATTTAATTTTGTTGTATGAATTGCTAATGATTATAGATGACTTATGAGGCTGGCATTACATTACAGATTCAGCAATTGGGGACATTGAAGTGCAGTTACTGCCACACCAATCTGAAGTCATATTCATGGGGACAGGAACTAGTGAAGGGATTCCTCGTGTCAGCTGTCTAACACATCCTTCAAAGAAATGTCCGGTATCTCTACATAAATCTCAATGCTTGAGCTATTTTACTATACGAATTCATGATTGGAGTTGACTTGATCTTTTCTTTATTTCTGCCAAATGCACTTATCTGCTGACGTTTATTGCTTCATGGTTGGCCACAGGTGTGCACAAAAGCTGTGGAACCTGGTAATAAAAATAGGAGACTCAACACAAGTATCCTTATTCGTTATCCTGGGCAGACTGGAAAAACCAACATTTTGATAGATGCTGGCAAGTAAGTGAAAGCTATTTCTCCTTTGAACTTGGTTAAGCCATATATGGCAGGAAAAAAGAAATGAAATTATAAAAATTAAGGTTTTAGTTATTGATTTGAGCTATATTTAAAAATGAGAAGTTTTTGTTCTTTATGACAAAATTGCGTTAAGTGTCTGGGAACTGGGCAATTTATTCTTGTTTCACAGTTTATCAAATGCTTATATGGCAGATATTTCTTTCAATCTCTGTTTTGCAGATTTTTCTACCACAGTGCTCTTCAATGGTTTCATACCTATGGGTTAGTTTATATGTCATTGACTTTAAACTTTTTCAAAACCTGTATATTCAATCCTAATATATATCAGATGGTCAATCATGTTCAACTAGTAACTCAATGAGTTTATACTATATGATCTTTGCGAGGAAAAGTTCTAAATGTTGTGGTTTGGTTCGATAGGGATATAGAATCATTGCAAAAAATTGTTCATAAGTTTAAAGTAGGACATTACTTAGGTGATGCTGTTCCTACATGCTATGCTATTTTAAGTATGTTAGAAGAAAAATATGTATATATTGATTGTTGCAAAATAGTGGTATCATAATTTAAGGATGACAAATAATATGGTTTTCTTTTTCAAACTTTTCAACAAATTTTCTATACACTCTCTGATAGCAGAAAAAGAAATTGTTTCCTGCCCCTTTCCCATCTGCAATAAAATTTTGGATTGGAACCTGCATGGTCCCATATACTTCAAATTCCAAACAACTTGCATTTTCTATAAAACTCCATTTTTTCTATTTGCTGAGAACTTCTCTCAATTATTAGGTTATAACATGTGCCATTTGGTGGTTATGATTTATGATGTTGTCCTATAAATGTTAAGCATGATAGCAAACTCCAATTTTCTTGAGTCGCTTTGTTTTTGACACTGTAAGTTAACTGTCCATGAGGATATAAGAATTTTTCTTTGCTCAACACCGTCAACGTCCAAATTACTTTTTGATATTTTGATTTATATAGAGAAGATCTATGTATTGATAATTCCTTTTGGATTTTTTAAAACCTCATTCCAACTCAATAGAAGTCTGATTTTTACATTATATTGACGGTGCTAATCTTCAATTGCTTAATGTCTTCAAATATTTAAAGACTGATGTGTGAGTTGTTAAATTGTAGTGCTTTTACAGATACTGTTAGCCTGATGTCTATGTGGAGTATTTGCCTTATTGTATCTAGTTGCATTTCTGTCAGGATAAGAACAATTGATGCGGTTATAATTACTCATTCTCATGCTGATGCAACTGGAGGTCTCTTGTATAAACACTTCCTAATTTCATTCCATAATCAAATAACTAATTTATGATAATGCATTTTGTACTTTATTGATCTTCTTAATTTTCTTTTTCAAAGAGAAATACATGTGATTGTGCATTGATTTTTCCCCCACTTTCACAGGTCTTGATGATCTCCGTGATTGGACAAACAATGTTCAGCCTCATATTCCAATTTATGTTGCAAAGCGTGATTTTGAGGTCTGTCCTTTTTTATATCATTCTTGCGTCAAATCGCATGCTTTCTTCGATTAGATAAGCCAATTGTAATGATAGTAGTTTATTGCGGTTGAAAAAATTTTATGCTGCAGCTTCTGATACCATAGTTTCTTCTGTCATTTTTTCTGTTTTGACTAGGCCCATTGAACAAGTTATGAGTAATTATTGAAAGTCGCTGTCTCAAAGTTGTCAATACTATGAGCTATTTTTCTGCTCCATGTGATTGTGGAACTAATTGTATGACAATTTTTTCGAACAATTTTCAGGTGATGAAAAAGACTCATTATTATTTAGTGGATACCACTGTCATTATTCCTGGTGCTGCGGTGTCAGAATTGCAATTTAATATCATACATGAGGAGCCATTCATTGTACATGATTTAAAGGTGATATTTATGTTTTGAACTGGAATTTTCTTTCAAACCTCAGGTGTATGAGTTTCCAAACCTGTCTTAATACAATGGATCTACATAATCTAAAAATGAATTCGTGAAAGGTTATTAACTTTTTTGACTTAATTGCTTTTACATCTGTATAGTCAAACCAGGATTTTGTGAAGTTCCATATTATGGTTTGCATTTGTATCAAAATTATGACGTTGAGAAAGAAGTTTGTAAATAAAAGAACAGTATTGGTGATGATTCGTTTGTTTGGACTTCATAATGATAACTCAAGCATCAAAAGGTAGAAGAAAAATTGTCTCAAAGATGATTTTGTGTGCTTCATATTTATGTGTATTGATATTTCAATAGGTCTCTAATCCAATTTGAAAATTTGATGTTAAAGTCCCTTAGTTTCTGGACGATCAACTTATTTGTTTGTCTTCGTTGTGATCTCTCCTTAAGAGTGTGAATAACTTGCTCTACATAAAATGAAATGAAAGTGTGTATTTATCCAAGCCAACATTACAGCAGAAGATGTACAATGATTTACCTTTTTTTGTTAAAGTGTCCAATAGAAAATGGATACATTATACCTGATTCAACTCTGATGTGCATTCTTTCCAATGCCATGTTTCAGATTACACCCTTACCAGTGTGGCATGGTCCTGGTTATCGTTCCCTTGGTTTTCGTTTTGGTAATGTTTGTTACATAAGGTACCAAAAAATCTGAACATATCTGGAAAATATTATGCTTGTATCTTTCCCAAGTTTATCGAGACTGAGAGTTGATCTACTATTGACTTTTCCTTTGCAGTGATGTTAGTGATATACCTGAAGAAACTTATCCACTTCTACAGGACTGTGAAATCCTGATTATGGTCTTGCTCTCTCTCTCTCTATCTCTCTCTCCCCCTCTCTCCCCTTCACGCGCGCGCACACACACACACACACACACGCAATCACACACAACACTTCTTTATGTAAATACATGATTATGTTTCCATTTACCTTATGTGAAATAAATTCTTACAGGATGCTTTAAGGCCTGATCGGTCTTCTGCAACACACTTTGGACTTCCAAGGGTATAGACTTTTTGACATAAGAGGTGAAGAATTCCCAATGCTAGAATTTTAATTTAATTCAACTTTGTTTTCAGGCTTTAGAGGAAGTACGCAAAATCCAACCAAAGAGAACACTTTTCACCGGTATGTCTATATCTCCTTTTATAGCATAGTGCCTCTTTTCTTTTCTTTTTCCCCCTTTTTTTAACTTTTAACAATTATAACTTCTTTACGTTACTGCCTTTCAACAAAGTTTAACATCTTTATTTCTTATGAAGGTATGATGCATCTGATGGATCATGAAAAAGTGAATGAATATCTTATGAAGTTGATGCAGACAGAGGGTCTCGATGTACAACTGAGTTATGATGGATTGCGTATACCAGTAACACTCTAGCCTTAATCTTGTTTTTGAGGTGGTGAAAATGGACTGCATATACCAATAATACTCCAGTGTTCATTGTGCTCTTAACGCAACCGAAATTCCTCTCACGGAAAACATCCATGTAATTTTGATCTCCAATTTTCAGACTAATTATCATGAGATATACCCATCAGCATAAACAATGCTTGTTGTAAAACTTCTGTATCTCAAAATGTTACAAAAGGTGATACGTTTTTATACCGGAATAATACGCAATTCTTCCTGCTTGATGTTACTTGCACTTATTTAATTCTACCTTTCCCTTTGCTGACACCAACATGTTTGAAAGCAAGAGAAATGCTATTTGCCACTTCATGGGACCTGCCTGGAACTTTTAGAAATGCATGTATGGTAGTCAAGACAAGCTTCTCTTACTTTTTGCATGCGTGCAGGCAGTAATATGTTTCAACCAAAAAGCTGCTTCTCTCAATTATTTGGTCCATCAGCACCAAAGCATGTCTAACAAAATTTTGGGAATACATGAATGTCCGTTCTGAGTTGAATTATTTTCAGGTTTGTAAGTTCTGGGTTCAATCAAGATTGATAATGACAAACATTTTTGCTCAAGTTTGGACCAACAACCCAATAGACATGAAGTACCAAAAATAGTTGCAATGTGAATAGAAACAATTAGTTTTTACTTTGAGATTCATGTTAAATTGACCTCTCTTGTTGTTTTGCTTCCGTGCATAGTACTAGTAGATCCTATTGTTTTCAAAATTTCTTAAAGATTTCTTCTGCAAGGAAATATTTCACGTAAATTGTCAAAGCATTTCATTATAGGAAAGGTTTCCAGTTTTTTCTTTTCCTTTTTTCCGTGAAAGAAGATTAGGCCTAAATTACGTTGATACGATGTGACTGATAAATAAGATTTGATATAATTGACCAACTTATTTAATCTAGAAGACTTTAAAATGATGCAAATATATTAAGTGATTGTTTTGTAAACGTAATTGAAAAATGAAGAACTCTTATAGGTTTATAGATATATAGCTTAGGCTAGAAGGTGAGTTGATTACAATTTACAAGTTGCGAGGTTAGTATAAGATTCAATCAATTAGGTTTTCTTTATGCTCCTTCTTCCTAACAAGAACAAAAAACCATCTTTTGTCTTATGTAAAATTTTCCAAGAAAACCAACAATCATGCTCTAAAATCTCCAAAACTATAAGTAGGTTAGAATAATCAATTTATAATAAACTCACCAAGCAAGTAGTTTCAACACTATCCATAACTAGATTGAATTTGAAAACGGGAAGCAAAATTTTGCTTTATTTTAAATTCAAGCAATTTTTGAACTTCATGTTAAATTCTTTTTGAATAGGAAAAAAAAAATAATCAAACTTTTTTTTTTTTTTGCAATAATATATGAGCAAATCTTACTAACCCCACCTAACATTTGTCTTAAAATCAAAACATACTTTCCCTTTTTAAAAAATCGCCAACCTCTACTATTGTTATAATGTTTTCATTCAATTTAACAATTGATCTAATCTAAAATTTATGGGACATCCTTTAACGTCGATAAAAATTATCGAAGATATCTTTTTCTTTTTAATGAAATGTTTAATCCTCTAACGCTAATAAAATTATTGAAGGTATCATTTGTTCTTTTAACGAAAAGTTAAAATGATAAGGTGGGTGGGAGAAATTCTTGAACTAAATGGTTTTCATTTTAATTCTAATTTTAAGGTGAAGATGTCTTTGTTTAAAGAACAAGTTAAAGACTCAATTGTTTTGCGTTTGACAATTGTAATCTTTTATTGGGTTTAATTGGTTCTAAATTTAGGGATTTAGGGAAGTCATTGTCTACTGGGGGCCACAGGGTAAGATATTGTGGAAAGGTTGGCGTGCCAGGTGTCAAAAGGAATTTTCCCGCCCCTTCTGACAACGAACTCAAGAGAGAGGGAAGGTCAAGTCACGCACTCTGCATGGAACTTTGATACTTTCTCCAATCATTTATAGCCACGTGTACTTGTCGGGTCAAGTACGTGTCCTTGATTAGTCCTTGTCATGGCTGTGTTGACATGGACGGTGAAAGCCTGTTATAATAATTCTGTAATGTGAAAACGGGGAAAAGCATTCTCTGTCCTTCACCCTTCATCATCTCCCGTGGACCCTCCTGCCAACGCCGTACACGTTGACATAACATTTTTTATTGATTAATGCACTTCAAACTTTATGAAAGTGAGATGGTCCTATAAATTATGATACACTTGAATTTTAATAATTTATGTAAGATTCATGCATGATTCACGATGAAAAATAAAAAAATTTTAAATAATTAAAATCAAGTTAAATTATGTTGTTTTTTGAATCAAATCGCATTCAAACAAAAATAAAAAAAAAACATCATATTAAAAGAATGGGGGTCAGGTTTGGAATGGATTTAGAAAAATAATTTTTAAATTTTTATTTTCAAAATTTAATATCATATACATATCATTCATTAAATTTTAATAATATATTTTGATAATAATTTTAAAAATACAATAATATAAAATTTGTAAATGAACATCGATTATTTTTTCATAAATTCACAATTTAACTCATGAAACTTCTTTCATGAGTCAACTTTCAAAAGAAAGAATTAATAGATATTTGAAAAAAAAAATTCTATAGACTTGAGTTAAAACCAATCCAACTTTTCTTGTAAAAGTTAACTCTTATCCCAAAATTGAATTGTGAATTTAAAAAAAAAAAAAAAAAAACAGTGACTATATCCCATGAATTTGTGGCACTTTGGTGGCGATGGAGGTGCGGCTGCGTGGAGGATGATGGAGGTGATGTGTAGAAAAGAGTGTTAATTTATGTTTTGACAATTGAAATTGGGTCCACAGATATCTCAATCATTTAGTATGGGATTGGGCCCCACTGCTTTTTGGGCGCCCCCTCGTGAACTCTGAGTGCACACATTCACATTTGATAATGATGTTGATTTTGATATTCTTTTTTCTATTGTTATTTATTTTCTAATTAATTATTCTTTTTTCTATTATTATTTCTTTTCTTATTAATTATTCCCTAATATCTTAATTAATTAGTTTCCCTAACATAAACTTGCCTTGCGATTTGGGGCGAGGAAACTTTGATATTCTCACATGTAATTATACACAGAAAGTAACACAATCCAATCATATCTCTTCACTTTTCATCCTCATAATTTCGACAAATTACGATCGTTGACCACACGATTAGAGCTATTATGCAGCAGAGTAATTACACTCAGTTTTAAGTGCAATTAAGTAAAAATTTCAATTATTTATGATATCAAATATTGTAAGGGATTGGAATACAATTGCTTAGCTATAAATAAAGAAATTAATAACATAGAATGAATAGGAATGTTTTACCTACTTTACGAGAGGTCCCTAATCAAGTGATAATCCATTGAAAACTTGTAGCAGGCAGCAGCCAAATAAATGTGGTTATGAGACTAGTTATCTAATGAGCTAGCTGGAAGGTAGTAAATCTTTAATGTACAACAAAGTTGGCATGCAATTTTTGTTCACCTTTTAGACTGATTGATCCTATATTATCCATCAAACACAGCTATGGTTGTTGCCAAATCAAATCAATTACTTCACTTAACCAAGCGAAAATTTCTCTAATGAACACATATATATATATAACCTTTATGGCTTTCAAATGATATAATTTCTTTATCTTACGTATAAAAGATGGAGCCATACATCTTATATGTTTAATTTTCATATAAAAACATTTTATACGTATTCGCTCAATCATGAGACGTCATATTACCATGTATCAGATATAATCATTCTGTTATTGAAAAGCTGTGGGGAAAGATTTCTCCAATTTGTAGAATTATTGATGCATGAAAGATGAAGTCATACATCTTATATGTTTAATTTTCATATAAGAACAATTTATACGTATTGGCTCAATCATAAGATGTCATATTATCTTGTGTGTCGGATGCAAATATCCTGTTATTGAAATAGCTGTGGGGAAAGATCTCTCTAATTTGTGGAATTATTGATGCATGAAATATATCCATATATAACCATAGCTCTACTGTACATGCAGATAAGTTGATAATAAATAAGTGCACCAGAGAATCTGTGATCCTGCAAATCTCTGTAGCGAAGCTGACTTCTCCATTATTGGATTCAAACCAACATGGGTATCGACTAGCTGGCTACTAGCTTGCAACACTAACACTTTGTACTGAAAATTTTCTCAGCTTTCATATCGAGAAATAGTTAATTAATTAACTAACAAAAGAACTGCTTTAAGAATGATTAATCGATTTGTGCACAGTGTTTAATCAGCTTCTTCTGCGATTATTGCTGCCATCAACGGTCAGATTTTTGTATGTATTTAGGTCTAGAAATGGTTTAGACACTTAGGTGGGTTTTGAGCCACTTAACCATGGCTAAAATTAACCAACGTTCAATTAATGAGTTGCCATAGCTTGCTAATATGGGATTTTGCATAATAAAATGTTGAAATAAAGGTAGAGGATATATATATATATATATATATATATATATAGGTGCTATAGGATGCCAAATTAATAATGGTATATTTTAGATGATTTAAAGGACTTTGCATAATGGAATTGCTTTTGATATTTGAAAAAACTTTGAAGCAAGTGATATCTCTCTTTCAGAAAAGGATCGATGTTCTAAGATTTAATTTAAAAGAAAAAAATAAATTAATTAATTATGCCTCTAATAAAATATATACTTTTGCATCAAGGGATCAAATTACAATGTACTTAGATAGTAGCTAGCTCATTTATCTAATTACCAAACTAAAGGTAATTAATTTCTTATATATTATACCATGCATTTCGAAGCACTTTTGATATTATCAAAGTTATTTTTAAATAAACATAAAAAAGTGCTTCTTTATTTATTTTGAAGTGTAATTACGCCTCAGCATATGACAAAACTCTGTTGAAAACCCAAAAAAAAAAAAAAGTAAAGCCGCAATTGTTCTCAAATTAGCTTGAGAGTGGATCGAGTTAACTTTTGCTTTAATGGTTAATTTAGAAGAAGATGACACAGGGAGCATATATATAGCTAAAAACCAACTCTTTTAATTTTTTTTTTCCAATCAATTACCATTCTCGACGGTTTTAATAATGAACTTCCAATTAATCCCCTTAATTATGAGAAGTTTGTCTGTTTCTAAACAAATATTTGATTAGGGTTTCTCAAATTTGAGAATATTTCTTTGTATAAGACAAAAGGGCTTCCGCTTAATGTCTATACCTACCGCTAAAGACAACTATAATTCTCAGTTAGCCGACCCTTTGTTTATGTGATTATAAATCATCAAATGTTTAATGATAGCTGACTCACAGAGTATGTTGTTTAGTGTTTGATCAATCACGTACGGTTTAAAATATTCAATTCATCTTCGATTTAGCTATCTGGGTTGCACATTAATTAGAACTTCTGTATATATAAAAGAAAATCAAATTGGACTAAAAAACAACATATATCACATGAGATATATTCTTTATACAAAGAATTATAATATCAAACATCTTGGATTTGACTTACATATAAGATTTAATTTAAACTCTCTCAACGAAGTTCAGAAGTTAATTTACAAAATGTTTTATGAGTAATAACTGAATTATCAAACTAATGTTAATGTATGGACTCGATGATGAAAAACGATACCATACATGGCATGTCAATGAGAGTACTATTGCATATACATGCATATAAGGAACAAAGGATAATTCTCTCATGATCTATCTCTTTGTTTTCTTTATTTTATAATCTTTAAACTTTTATTTTTCTTTTAGAGATATGGATCAATCTTCAATATTTTAAAGTCATGGATGAGCTGGGAAAGCATATTGAGACCTGGGTCGATCGAGATCCCATTTCAAAAACTAAATCATTATTGAGGAATAAAACAAGAAAATGACAAAACAAAAATGTTTAATATATACCCATTGTTTTTAATCAATTCTTCTTTATTTTTGTGAGAGAACACAAACTCATCGAAAACATGAACAAACAGAAAGACAATGTAGCTCCTAAAGTTCCCATATTATTTTATTTAATTAAATACTATATACATCGCAGAGAAAAGTAGTGTCTGTGATAGTGAAATCTTTACTAATCTAAATCATGTTGATGGGCCTCGAGGATTATATAACACACACACACACATATATATTATAATCCTCGAGTACACACACACACACACAAATACTTTCTTCCACGGAATTTCTTCATAATTGGGTAAGCTTTGACTATATATACATTGTACTGAACATTATTATTTAGTTATTGATCAATTGTAAATATATATATACACACACATACACACACACAATTCATATCAATTGTTCAAGTTTACCCATTTATTTTACGTCCATTAATCTTTAATTTAAAGAGTAATGTTATACTTATAAATCCATCCATTCAATTAAGTTTATATATGCAAAAATTAGTGCAAGATGACACATATTCATATTAATTAATCTAGTTTTATTTTAGAATTTATTCTCCCAATCATATCAAACTACATCAATTTGCATATATAGATGAGTTTAAATAAAAGAATTTGTACATGCCGTATTATTTTATCCTAATTATTTGAGTTAATATTCCAATAATTAATCTTTTAAGATCAACGTTTTACCTAATTTTCATTGTCTTTACCTACTACTCCATTTTAATATGTATCAAATAAAGAGAAAGAACTTCTAAATATATATACACATGCACTAGTTGAGTCAATAATCAACAGCATCACTTAAAAAAAACCATATAGCGATCGAGAGCAAAGGAAACTTAACTGCTATTGGAAGGCGACGACTTGTACAATAACAAAGGGGTCAAATTCTGTTAAAGGACCATATTTAATATTAATTCCTCTTATTTGTATATAATTTGGTGACATAACATAAGTCAACCCACATAGTGTATCTTTATCCACCATGCATCTTGTTAACTATGTATCTTTAATGCTCCCTTTTGATTGAATCTTAGGTAGATCTAGTCACATTTATATCTTTAATAATAACCTTGACACAATGATGACAATTAGAGCAACTAGAAGCTGGTGTTAATTTGCACATTGATATTTTCGATACTGTTCGTGACTAATAGATAGTCATCATGATTATGATCATAATTTTGAGAAAAGAGAAGATAAAAGTCAAGTTAGGCAGATTTGTAAGGAATAGAAGCAGATTGATTATTCATAATCCATCACATGATTCTATATAAGCAATCAATACATTTATATTCCTTGTTGTGCGAACAATTGTAACATAAAAAAACTACAAACAGATAGCTAGTCAAATTTCCAATTATAATATTATACAATTCATATTTATATAATGTTTGGTGAATATATTTCAACATGCAAATGATCGTAAAAGATTCTGCCAATAGGTAGCTTTATTTCTTTATTGGAAGAATGGTTGTTACTTATGTGCTGATAATGAAATGAAACGTAAGCAAATAAGAAGATCAAGCAAAAATAATGGAAGAAAAAAAAAAATATATATATATATATATATATATATTGAAATGAATCGCTTTTAGCCATGCTTGTAAAAAGATAGATAAATAAATAAATAAATGAATAAAAAAATTTAATCAATGAATCAATCATGTCCCTGTAAATGTAGAAAGCTGGTGAAGTATCTACGACCCATCATGTAAAAATATATTTACAAATCAGAGTCTTTCTGTTTCTTTTCTCTCTCACTCTTTTAATATATACAAGCAATTGTTTTCTTTTTACATGGGAAGCTTTATTTTCTTTTTTGGTGAATACTTTATGAGAGAAGGGAAAGGTGAAGAGATTATTCATAAATAAATAAACGAAAATATAAATAAAAAATAACAATTTAACAGAAAAATGAATAAAAACTTTGTTAAAAGCAAATAGACAATAAAGAAAAGAGAGATTTTTCTGGGGTTGAGGTAGAGAACAAAGGAAAAGACAGAAAGTGTAACGTCATTAGTTAGCCGTAGGGTTTCCCTTTGTTTGTGTTTGTGGTTTAATCTTTCTTGGGCTCTCTCTTTGTTTTGGACTTCCCTCTTGTGAGCAGATTACAGAGAGATACCTTCTCATCCACATCTCTCTCTTTTTTCTTTCTATCTCTTTCTCTTTCTCTCTTTTTCTCTTTCTGGTTCTCTTCAAAGAGTTGTTTTAGTTTTTAATTTTCTCTGTTGTAAGTTTATTGTTGGATTTTCTCAGCATGAGATATATAGCTAGAGAGCAAGAGCATGAAGTGGTTAGATGATGATCTAGTTCAGTTCTTTAGCTAGCTTTATATATTTGTTACTACTACTACTTCTACTTCTACTACTACCACTCTTATCTCTCTCTCTCTCTCAACTTTGTTTTATATATGTGTTTTCAAAAAACAAAATATTGTCTCTTGGGTTGAAGCCAAACAAAGAAGAAACCATCTATATATGATGAGAATTATTTGATTTCTCAATTTCTTTTTTCCTTTGTTATTACCTTCTTTTCTCTTTCTAGTTTTCACTTTGCTTTAGATAGATCTCTTGAAACGAATATTAAACAATAATCCTTCCTGTGCGTGTGCCTGCCAAGATCTCTCTATACATGGCCCATGATGCAATCCTTATCATGATTAATTCTAGCTAGAATTTATTAATTTTCTCAGCTTTGAGGGAAGATGATGAAAGGTTTGATATTCCATCAACAACAGCAGCAACAAGTTCTGGAAGAAAACATGTCCAATTTGACTTCTGCATCTGGTGATCAAGCAAGTGTCTCTTCAGGCAATAGAGCTGAAACTGCAGGCACCAACTATTCTCAGCAATACTTTGCTACACCATCTCAAGCTCAACCCCCACAAAAAAAGAAGAGAAACCTACCAGGAAATCCAGGTTTCAAATCCCATATATTTATAATTATAAATACTATCAATAAAATAATTGTCAATAGTTATAATAATTTTCATTTCTGGGAAAGTCTTATAGTTTTGTTGTTTTCTTTTTGGTTTTTCATCAGACCCAGATGCGGAAGTGATAGCTTTATCGCCAAAAACACTGATGGCCACAAACAGATTTGTGTGTGAGATCTGCAACAAAGGGTTTCAGAGGGACCAGAATCTTCAGCTTCACAGAAGGGGGCACAATTTGCCATGGAAGCTGAAGCAAAGAACGAACAAAGAGGTGAGGAAGAAAGTGTATGTGTGCCCGGAACCAAGCTGCGTGCACCATGACCCATCAAGAGCCCTGGGAGACTTGACAGGAATCAAGAAGCACTTTTGCAGAAAACATGGCGAGAAGAAGTGGAAATGTGACAAGTGCTCTAAGAGGTATGCAGTTCAATCAGATTGGAAAGCTCACTCCAAGACTTGTGGCACTCGGGAATACAGATGTGACTGTGGAACCCTTTTCTCAAGGTAACTAATCACAAAATCATTTCAGAAATTAAATAATATTTTATTTATTTTTATATACATTTTGTTGTGAAGTATGATCATGAACATGAACATGAGTCCCAATTAATGACAATAGTAAAAAAAATGTTCATTTATTGAGAGAGAGAGAGTGAAATTTGACAAAGCGAATGTCTTTTTTATTTTTTCCAATATATCCCATATGACATCTTCACTTCAATTAACATTCTCCATCTGATAACTTCAAGAATTATTGCACTACATTTATATTTTGCAGAGCTATAGTACTTCTATGCTTTGACACCCTAGAGAGAGAGTGTGCTTTGGATGGATAAATTTAATCGAAGTAGCTTATGCGGACAATCTGTCCTTAGCTCTCACAGTGAAAAAAAAACAAAAGAAAAAAATTGGCTTTGCACAGAGAGAGAGAGAGAGAGAGAGGGAGGCAAAAGAGAGGAAGAGAGAAAGAAAGAAAGTCAACATTGCTGGCATTGTCATATGCATACTTTATGACGGTTTTGCTTTTGTTTGGTTGTGTTATTGAGTGTTTTCTTTTTGTGATTTGTTATAATTTTTTTTCTTTTTTCAGGAGGGATAGTTTCATAACTCACAGAGCTTTCTGTGATGCTTTGGCTGAGGAGAGTGCAAGAACAATCACAGGAGTAAATAACCCACTTCTGCCCTCGTCTCATCACCAACAATCTGGCTCAACTTCACATGTCAACTTACAGGTACCTCACCACCAATTCAATCCCCAAGACCTCCAAGCATTTGCAATCAAAAAAGAGCAACAAAATTTCAGCTTAAGACAAGAAATCCCACCATGGCTTGCCAGCCAACCAATGCTAGGCCCACCATCACAAGCCATTGATCTCACTTCATCACAATCGTCAATCTTCAACACAAGCTTGGATCATCATAATCATAATCAACATCAACAACAACACCATCAAGAATTCTCAAACCCTAACCCTAGTCTTGGACCCACGCTTCCTCCCTACCACCAAACAGTGGCAGCAGCAGCTTCCCCACACATGTCAGCAACTGCATTGCTGCAAAAAGCAGCACAGATGGGAGCAACCATGAGCAGCAATAAGACTAGTACTACTGCCACTGCAGCTGCAGCCTCATCACCAGCTCATGGCATGATGAGACCCCACCAGCAAACTCACGTGTCAGCTGATTCGGGTAAAAATACATCACCAGCTGGTTTTGGTCTGAATTTGTCCTCACGTGAAGGGCTTATCAGTGGTGGATTTATCCAAGGCTTGACTCCATTTGGGAACAAAGCTGCTGCTGCTGCTGCTGCCAATGCAGGTGCTGCTGCAGCAGGTAGTACTAGTGCAGGCTCAGGTGCCCTTCTCCAAGAAATGATGAATTCTTTGTCTTCAGCAACTGGCTATGACGGAGCCTCTCCATTTGATGATGCTTTTGGTGGGATTTTCAACTCAAAGAAGTCTTCGAATTTCAATGAACCATCATCGGTACTCTCGAAAACAACTACTCATAGCAGAAATGATCATGAAAGCATCAATGGTGGTGTTGGTGAAGGCTTGACTAGAGATTTCTTAGGTTTAAGACCTCTCTCTCAAAACGATATTCTCAGCATGGCTGGCCTCAGTAACTGCATGAACTCTTCTTCTTCTCCTCATGACCAGCAACAACACAATAATCTTCATCATCATCACTTTCAGAAACCATGGTAAGGTAAATTAATTATTAATTAGCCAGCTAGCAAGCTCATCGTGTTTTTAGGTTTGATTTTCTCTTCTTTTTCTTAAATAATTTTTACTTTGTTTCAAGCTTCCAAAGTGGAAGCAAAGCTCCGAAGATCTTGAATATTTCAATACCTTATGTAGCTATATTTTCAGAATAATTTTTTTTTCCAGTCTTATTATTTATTATTACCTGTAATTTTCCATCCATATTCATATATATACAACTTGGTGTAGCGTAATCTTATTACTCTTATATATATAATAAGAAACCTTGGATTAGCTAGGGAACCCTAGGGAAGACGCATTGTTTGTTCTTTACAGCTAAAGGAATCGATTGATATTTTATTGTACTATATATTTACCTCTGCTGTTAATTGCAAGAAAGATTGACTTTAATTACTTAATTAACTAGGCTAATTATGTTATATATTATGTATTTACTATCCTAATGAAAATTTTATTTCTTTATACGCATTAAGGTTTTATATAGTTCAAGCTAATTAATCTTTTGCATTACTACGAGGAATCTATATATTGATCACAGCTGGTTAATGTGTGGACACAACACAACCACTGTTATATGTATCACATGTGAACCAACATTGACATCAGGATTTTTAATAAATATATTTCTAAAATATTAATTGGTACTTTAGATGCTTGTAGACTAAGATCTTACTCGTTTAATTAGTATACCGTGTGGTTACTAATCCCATTAATTAAGCAAATTGATTATATATTTGAATCATGCATGCAATATATATACCAGCGATACTATACTTATAACCAACTCTCCCTACAATTGGAGTCGGCAAAAATTCACATGAGCAAAGAATAAAAATGAATAAGGAAAGTTACTGTCTTTAGAAGGATTTTGCCAATCTCTATTGTAGGGTGAGTTAGTTGTATGCAGGTTGTAGGTTTATTATTATTATTATTATTATTATTATTATTATTATTATTATTATTATTATTATTATATAGACATGTATGCAAACCCATTGAATCTATTTGATTTGCAATTTACTTGCAATATCGTGTTTTTGGAAACAATATTGAATATGCAATACTTAAAATCAAACAAAGAGTTTAAATATTGAAATGTTTTTTAAAAAATGAAAATAGTGGTTAAGATCTTATAAATTACAATATATGGTTTGTTAGAATATTGCAGTTTTAAATCACAACCAAAAATTAAAACAACACCCACTTGTGTCCTATATTCAAGAATGGATGGCAAATTTAGTATGATGAAGTGACGCTATACAAGAAGACAAGCTTTTACTATTAAATTATCCAAAGGTAAATTTCCATTATTGGTAACTTAATGATGCTTCCATTAATCCTCGATATATGGTTCGGTGGATAGCACTTAACAATCAGAAAATGGACAACTGTTTATTCTTTAATTATTAGTTAATTTATCTAATATTTAAACTTAGTGGATAATCAAGTAATTAAGAATAATCAGTATTTTTTTTAAAAAATGTTTAAAATGGTTAAAACCACACCATCAAATATCTAAATAACTAAGGATGATATGTTAATTGCATCACAAAGCATGATAATGATAATTATAATACCGGTTATAATACTATAATCGAATGACTAATATAAACTCAGGCAATAATGTTTTTAACCGGTTATAATAGAATTTTGAAAGTTTAAGAGAAAGAATAAACTTTTCGATTATGCAAACATAGAGCATGTTATAAAAGGGAACATAGGGATATACGCTTGACGGGTACAAAAGCATTGGATTCTGCAGTGGAAAGGTTAGCAAAATGTGCATATATATATATAGTAGTGCAAGTAAGGTAGCTATAGCTAGCTTTGTAAAATATATATATGCATACCTGACTTTATATATAAAAATCAAAAGGAAATGATGTTTGACACCTCTCGTGGTTGCAAGTGGGATTCAATCCCGAGGGAGGATCACTCAAACCTCATTGGCCTACTCACAGCACTCTTTTGAAAATATGTACATGTACATGTATATACGTGCACTTTGTTGTTTTGAAGTTCTGATAATACCCTTGTCATGATATGCTGTCAAATATCTACATATTTTTGTATGTTAATGAGGTCATGAAAGTGTATGGAAAGCCTGGATCAGAGATTCAGAAGTTAGTTTAAATAGAATGCCACACAAGAGGAAAAAATAATTTGGAAAATTAAGGTGGGTTTTTCTGGGACAAAGATGAAAGAAATGGAAGCAATATATATTGATCAACTTTATGATGATGAGAAACTAAACTATCAGATGATGTGACTTGCCTGGTTTTTATCCCTTATTCTGCAAACTATATGTAGATAATAGATGAACATAATTATATATGATATATTTTTAGAAAATAAGGTGAAAAATCGGTATGATGAGTGACCTGCAACATTGGTGAAGTGTGAAGTGTTTGTTATATGATCAATATTTATAGTATGATTGCACTCTCCTTGTAATATAATGCACCTGGAAAGCAAGCAAGCAAGCACCTAGATCGATTTTATATCAAACAGCTACGCTAATAATGACCTAATTTACGATGTCTTTTTTGGGATACTAAAGTATAAAATTTAGAGAAAAATAAGGTAAAACGTGTGTGTCTATAGATATATTTATATTATATAAAAGTATACAGACAGAGAGAGGGGGAGAGAGTGATTAGAGAGAGAGAAATGTGTTTTAGTTTGAGTAATCAAATCGTAATGATATATAAGTAAGGTATGATTAGCGTATCATCAGAAAAGGTAGTTCTGTGAAAAGTTTATAAAACCAGAAATTTTGTGAGAAAGATGAAGATGCTTATCTCTCTCTGATATAATGCTATATGTTAGGTCAATTTAAATAGATGTATGGACTAACTTTGAGAGTAGTGCTGGCACCTGTCCTTTCATTGGTTTTAGAAAGAGCTAAATTGAGAACAATAAAAGATTCCTCTGCAATCCCACTTCCCTTTGGCCTTCAAATCACTTTGTATGTATATGTCATACGGTAGGCAGAGAGAAAGAGAGAGAGAATATATGGCTAATTAATTGTGACTTGTGAGTGAGAGGCATATGCATGCATGCATGCATTCACACATGTCATTCTTGAATATGACCATATATGTCCATATTGAGAGAATGACATTCTCTATAATGTGACATGTTCCCACTTTATGCAGTTATAAGAAAGGATCAGCTAGAATGATATATGGTATGCATGTTTATCATGATGATTTATATACATGTTCTGACAAGAAAGATTATATCTTTTGTCACATACATGCATGTGAATATATAGAGATATTGTCTTGTTGTTGATTATAATTAGAGAAGGTAATAAAGGGGTGGTGGTGGGCTATGGAAAGAGGAAGCACATACCCCAAAACCCACATAGTTTTCCTGATTTATGATGCTTTGTTGGGTGCTTTTTGTCTGGTGAGCTTATTTAAGAACAAATATGTGGTGGTATCTCTAAAAGCTGACTGACCATCATCAAAGGCCAAAGCTGAAAGCTGTGCCTATTTTATAGCTTAGATGGTGTTATGGCTTTGTGTCTGTTTACGTATTTTCATGGTGTTTGGCATGGCTAAAAACTAGTTGACTTGTCATTGTAAAAGATGCTTCTCCTTTGTGTTAATAATAGTACTGTACCTTTTTCTTTGACTTACAGTCTCTTCATCACATGCATTATCACAACTCAAACACACAATTGCCTCTTTCCTATTCTCACTTTTTTCTTTTCTTTTCTTTTCTATACTTAATCATTATCTTCATGATTCTTCATAAATCATTAAATTAGAGGAAATAACGAAGAGGAAGGATTTTTTTTTTTTATTTCTATTCGCTTGGATATCTTTTCTAATTGGCAGTTAATTTCAATTCGAAGGACAAAAATTTTTTTTTCAAATGAATTAAAAAAAGCTAAAAGTAACTTTTAAGAATCTAATAAGTTGTATTCGTCATGACTGACGAGCAACTTACTTGCCAGGTCGCAGCGAACTTAGTGACTAAATGATTTGGTCTCATCAATTTGTCATGTTTGATGAACAGGGCGCTCCTTAACTCATTGGTTAAAAAAAAAAAGTTTGGCTAAATTTTAACGAAGTTATTAGCTCACACTATCCTAAATCAATTTCAATTAAGATTTACCTAAAATTTGCAAAAAAACCCTTCTCATTTCCTTAGTAGATTTTGTAAAAATATACGATAAAACTTCTACAGAAAGAGTGTGTATATACGTATACTATGAATAATCAGAAATTATACATAGAAGGATATGAACTTAAGGTGGTTGAGTGGTGCGTGCATGTACTGAGATTCTACAGAGCAAAGCGGCAGTACAACCCCATATCTCAAATAGTGAGAGAAAGAAACATGTATATATGCTAGAACAAAAGTACAATTATTACAAAAATTTAGGCCCACTGCAACTGCATTAGGCAGAGGCCACAATCCTCTCTAGGGAACTTGTATGATGAAAGGATCTGCAAGTCCAGGCTTGGCTTAGATTAGACATACATGAAGAGAGGCAGCCAGCCAGCCAAAGGGTCCACAGGATCTACAGTACTTAAAAGTTAATTTTTATTGCTGGAAACAACAAATAGGACATTTGTTAGTGCTAGTTGCCATGTCCGTGTCTAAATTTTAACTTGTAGTGGACGCTACAAGACCTGTTTTCTATCTCTTTTTGATTTTGATCTTGTTTTCTGTTTTCATAATTAAACATCTCTGCTTTTTCAGTCTCTGCCCTGGCCCTTGCTCTTCTGCCTTTGATTTCTGATTCCGATATGTGCATACTAATCCTTAACCACAGTACTACAAACTTGTCTTTATCTCCCATTAATTATATATGTATTCTACACCCACATTGTAATTTGATGATTAGATGGATAAACCTCGAGCGACTCATA
Source organism: Boswellia sacra (assembly GCA_013180625.2). NCBI lineage: Eukaryota > Viridiplantae > Streptophyta > Magnoliopsida > Sapindales > Burseraceae > Boswellia > Boswellia sacra. The sequence continues at coordinate 619,904 of SNVD02013895.1, forward strand.
ATTTTTTCTTTCAATGAGGTCCGAATCCTTTTCCCATTATAATAGTATTTGCTTTCTTACTTAAATGATGTGTGTTGTATTATGTTGATAATTGATATGTAAAGGCAGTCCAGTTAATCAAGGGTTTTCGAATCTGATGCTAGGCTGCATCGAGGTCTCGACCAATTTTTATCCTTCTCGTGAAGCTTAAAAATTTCTATCCTTCCTCATTTCTAGACCAATTTTTGAACTAAAATTCATGATATTGTTGTTGTAGCAAAAATTTTGGATATAACTGTAGTGGTGCCCAAAATTTTCTTTTAAGGCCATTTGAGATGTGCAGGAGAAAGTTAGACAAAGTAGAGGAGAAGAAGCCCACATAAGGCCCATTTATAGGCTTTGGACCCACAAGATGCTATCATTGAATGCATGCAGGCCCATTGACTTCAAATTCCACACGTTCTTTCTCACCAAAACTTGACTTGGAAGGGAAACATTTTCCATCTTTATAATAAGATTTGCCTTCAAAGAAAATAAAACCATCTCACCAAACAAAGCATTAGCGGTCCTTCGCTTCAATTAATGAACCCAAAATTATAGGATTAATAACAACAACAAAAAAAATAAAATTATTCATTATTACATTAATTGAATTCAATTTGCAATTTTATTACTAATTGAGGTTGGTTTGTAGATGGTATAACATTTCCTGTAATCTACCTTATAAATACAATGCAGATAAAGCATTATTGTCTTGTCTTAATAGCATTAAATCCGTTATTGTTTATCTTTTTAAATTACAATTCAACAATTACAAAAAAAAAGTATATTAACAAGAAAAAATACTTTCTTAAATAATAAAGATTATAATATTCCATTTAAATCCTCCTCTTCTAAATTTATCAGTATATACTATATAATATAATCTCAAAAGTAAAAAATGTCCTTTTGCCATATTAAAATGATTAAAATAGTAAATATAAATATATTCTTATCCTTTCATAAAATTAACAAATATTTCTATGTTAGAAGACATTTATTAATTACTATCGAAGTTCAGATATAATATCTTTCAAAAATATTTCAGTAAAAGAAATTGATTTAAATTATAGAATTTAAAATATGATAATATCATTGATCTCCCTAACCTTTAATGAAAAATCAATAACCCCCCTTTATAGACTATAGTTTTGTGAATTTTATAAACCCCATGCCAAGACTGAGTAATTTAATTTAAAAATGTTAAATTTGATCAAAATTACTGGAATATCCTGTAATGGTTGAACTTTCTCTTACTCAATTTGACAAATTTGAGTAACGATTTAATATTTTTCACTCAAAATTGAAGCAATCTTTTTGTTGGAAAAATTAAGAAATACCCAAAATTTAGATGTGGGTTGTAAAAATGATTCCATCGTCTCAATTTGACAAATTTGAGTAACGATTTAATATTTTTCACTCAAAATTGAAGCAATCTTTTTATTGGAAAAAATAAAAAATACCCAAATTTTAGATGTGGATTATAAAAATGATTCTATCATTCAAAAATTGAATGTTATGGCTCTTGATGAAGTGTCAGATACTACCATACATTATCGGATACTGTTGGATGTGTCATAACATAAAATTTTGAAGGATATGGTCATTTATTATTTAGATTTTTTTTAATTTTTTCTTTGTTTCAAGCAATTTTATTTCATCACTATAAAAACATAGATAAATTCATGTAATTATTAACTTAAAAAAAAAATTAACAGGGCCACAAAGGCTTTCCAAAATAATAAGGGAGGAGGAGGACGTTGATTTTTCGATAAAGATAGAAAAGAAACTACAAAATTAACTATTTAAAAATGTAATAATTTAGTGGAAAAACCGAAAAAGGGATCCCGCGAAATCATAGAAAGTAATAAAGAATTCTGTATTTGGTGAGCCAGTGAGTGGAGTAGTTAAAAAAAAAATGATGAGTAGTGATACAGCAGCAACTCAGTCAATCAGCTCAGCGAAGGCCAAGGCCAAGATCATCAAGTTGTCAACGATGGCCAGAATGCGGAAGAGAACCTCCAAAACGACGCTATTCCTCTTCGTTTTGCTTTCGGTTATGGTGTTCGGAGGTTTGGTCCCTGTCTTCGCTCCTCTCCCCTCCCTTCCCTCCCGCCAACCTTTGATTCGTCATCAACGTTATCATCATCGACACAAGCGAGTAGACACATTCTCTCTCTCTCTCTCTCTCTCATTTTGTATTTGTTAATGAAATTTGATAAATACGATTTTTTTTTTCTGGGTGTTTTGAGGAAATGTCAATGGAAGTGTAGTTGAATTATGGTATTTTTTTTTCTAATAGAAAATTTAATATTTCGTTCGATGTTGAAGTTTACTAGCGTAAGAAGTAGAAAAGATTTTATTTTGAAGAAATTGTTTGATAAATTCTAAAAATTTACCCTTTTTTTCTTTTTTCCGAGGAAATGATAATGGGAGTATGTTGAATTTAAGGTATTGTTTTATTAGTTTATATATTTGTTTAATGCTATTGCTAGCTTAAGAAATTAAAAAAATATATGATTTTTGAGGAAATTGTTTAATAAATTCTGGAAATTTAGCAATTTTTTGCCTGTATAGTCCTGGTGTTATTTTAGCTTGTGGAAGTTAAGACACTTTTATTTATTTATTTTTAAACTTGGGTGAACTTTGGGTTTGCTATATCAGATGAATGTTCGAAAATTTGAAATTGATGATGATAAGTTTTGGAAAGATGGTCAGCCATTTCAGATCATGGGTGGTGATGTGCATTATTTCCGCGTGCTTCCTGAGGTATGCCAATTCTTTTTATTCATTTATCTATTTATCTTCCAATGCAGTGACATTGTTGCGAAGGTTGGTTATCTGCGATGAAATCTTCTGAGCTTAGTTCCTGTGTGTATTGCTGTAAGTGCTATTATACACATATACTTGAAGGGAGTCTTTGTTAGTAATAACAGTAGAGTTTATGAAGAGAACATTATTACAGTAGGTGGTATATGGCACTGCTCAAGCATTGCATTCTTCTAAGAACTTGAGTTTCATAAGTTTTCGATAAAATTTGGTTGTAGGTTGTTGAATATAGTGGCCATTTCTGCAAATTTTTGTTTGTAATTTTTTTTTTTTCGTCACATGGTGATGTGATGGGTATGTATCTTTGAAATGTAGTATTGGGAGGACAGACTTTTGAGAGCGAAGGCTTTGGGGTTGAATACCATCCAAACTTATGTTCCTTGGAATCTGCATGAACCAAAACCTGGCAAGCTGGTTTTTGAAGGTATTGCAGACCTAGTATCATTTCTCAAACTCTGTCAGAAGCTGGATTTGTTTGTTATGCTTCGAGCTGGGCCATATATATGTGGAGGTCAGTCTTAATAGTTGGATACATCTCCTACTGTTGACTTTTCAATTTACATATCTGTTACGCGGATTATTACAAGTGATTGGCATATATTACTTCAAAAATTGCATTTACAGTACATAATTTCTGATATTCTTTTTTTCATTTTTATTTTTTTAATAATTCATATGTATTTATTTTTCATTGTTGCCACAATAATAATTTTTTTCTTTGAAAATGCTCTTTTCTTTGCAGAGTGGGATTTAGGGGGTTTTCCACCTTGGCTCCTTGCCATAAAACCAGCTCTCAAACTCAGGTCATCAGATCCTGCTTATCTTCAATTGGTATGTTCACTGACAGTTTGTTTGCACAAACTTGTGTCTCACTAATTTAATTTTCTAATGAATTTTGTTTTAGCTGCTGTTTAATTGTTATCAATTCACCAGGTAGTGCATTAGTATGATTATATGGCAATGTGAAATGTTGTAGGTTGAAAGATGGTGGGGAGTCCTACTCCCAAAGATAGCTCCTCTTCTTTATGGGAATGGAGGCCCTATTATGATGATTCAGGTACATGGATATGTTCCTTATTGCTTAGCTGTCCAACAACAAAGTATAATTGATAAAGAATGTGGAAAATGGTAGAGATTACCATGAGAATCCATCTTCCAGTCTGTGCTTGAACTTCAGCAGTTAACACAAAGGGCATTAACTTCTTAAGGTTAAAGAAAGATGGAAGTTTATATTTATGTATGGTTTGTTTTTAACCTCTATAGAATTATTTGATTCCCTAGAAAGCATAATTTCTGAAAGTTTCTCTAAAGATCACAAAAAAAGAATGAATTTACTTAGAAGGGGTTCCATCCACCATGAAATTCTTAACTGAGTTTGGGAAGATTTTGAAAAATGAAGCTAATATATTTTTTTGCCTTGGAAGATGGGTTGATGAATAACCCTTCCTTTGCCAACTTTTGAATAAATCCTTTATTGATTGTTACATGTGGGAAAGGCGTACTTTTGTCTTGAAGGAAATGGAAGAACCCATTAATTTGTAAAGTTGAACATCAAATTCCCTACTTTCTGGTATTGATGTTAATTGATTTTTTTTTTTTTTTTTCACAGATTGAAAATGAATTTGGTTCTTATGGATATGACAAAGCATACCTTCATCACCTTGTGAAGTTGGCCAGAGCACACCTAGGGGAAGATATCATTCTGTAAGTTGTTTTTGACATCTCCAGCCTCTTTTTTCCTTTTGTTTTTGTTTTTGATATTTTTTCAGGGTTATTCATTTAACTTTGAATTTAGCCTTATTCCAATCAAGTCTATTTAACGCTTTTGACTGTTCGTATTTTTACATTGTCGGTTATAATGCATTCTTATAATTATTCCTTATTTTGTTTCACACTCACTTAAACAAATTTTGCTCCTCACTAGTGATACCAGTTTTTTTTGCATGCTGACAAGCAATCTTCCTTAAAATTTTATTAAACTAAATATTTGTGTGATTGAAAGTTTTGTAACTAGTTTAGTGCTTTCATTTAGGTTCCAGATGATGTGCTAATTGGTCAAATGATATATCCTTTTTCCCAAGTTATTAATAATTTCTTTGACAATGCTTATTGATTATCTCACAATTTACAGCTTCTAGATGTTGATTTTCGTGGAGTTTATACCTGATGGGAACACTTTTTTTTTTTTTTTGTGTGTTAAATTCCTCCTTAGTTCTTTCTCTTGTATATTTGCGAACATTTGATAGAGTGAAAATATATGCACCCTGATTTGGTCATGCAATATGAATTGATGAAGGCATTGTAAATGCTGTATTGCTTTATTATGCCACTGGTAGACATATTTTTTTTTTTTTTACACATATTTGAAAGGTTTTCAATTGCATACTTTAACAACATGGACAATTTTCATTAATACTTTCGTTTGATCTTTTTTGCTTTTCTTGACTTGATTTTAATGGTTTTAGGTACACTACAGATGGGGGTTCCAGGGACACTCTTGAGAAAGGGACCATTCCTGGGGATGGTGTTTTTTCTGGTAAAGTTGGTAGTAATATATATTTTAGTTTCTTAGTTCTAAGCATCAGGGAGATGAATGCCTCTTTGAGACTCCAGAATCGCAAATATCAATCTTGCACTTTTTTTCAGATATTCTATAATGATTTGTACATCAGTTGACATTATTTATACCTAGAAAAAGGTTAGAAAACTTTACTAAATAAATAATTGTGATTTGCACTAGGCGTAGCATATATATTCTTATGGTTGAATAATATGTTTTACATATAGCCTAATCAGGACTACTGTTTTGTAGCCGTTGACTTCTCTACGGGTGATGAACCTTGGCCTATATTTACATTACAAAAGAAGTACAATGCGCCTGGAAAATCCCCACCACTCTCTTCGTAAGTGTCTTGTGATCCATGTTGCTGTATCAAGGGTTCATTGCTCATAATGCTTGTAATTTCAGGGAGTTTTATACAGGCTGGCTCACACACTGGGGGGAAAAAATTGCAACGACTGATGCCGATTCTACAGCAGCTTACTTAGAAAAGATTTTGTCACGAAATGGTTCTGCTGTGCTTTATGTAAGTCCTATAGTTTCCAATATTTGTCACTATCATGCAATTGTTTACACGGTGATCACTTATTTTCCAGATGGCGCATGGTGGGACAAACTTTGGATTTTACAATGGAGCAAACACTGATTCGAATGATGAGTCTGTTTACAAGCCTGATCTAACTTCCTATGATTATGTGAGGATAATACTGACTTCCTTGTCAGGACAACTAGATTGGTTGTATGCAATAAACTGATAATCTTATTCCCCATTACCCCAGGATGCACCAATTAAGGAATCCGGTGATGTGGACAACGCAAAGTTCAAAGGTATGTAATCTTATGTTTGTTTCTCCTCTGTAGTTGGGATATGCTATCCTTAGTTTTCTCTAACTTGTCCCTTCTTGTAAAAGATTATTTAATTATTGTAGTTTTCTCAGATTAAGATAAACACATTGGCATCCTAGTATGATATTTATTTTTTCATAGCATTAGTCTCCTGAAATTTTTTCTCTTGCAAGTAATCCTTTGTCCTAAGATGTTTTCTTAACAAAGACTGTTCTGCTTTCAGCACTTCGGAAGGTGTTTGGGAAATATAGTGCCACATCTCTTCCTTCAATTCCTCCTGATAACAAAAAGGCAGGATATGGATCTATTCAGTTGCAGAAAACAGGGTTGTTCTTTGATTTGCTAGATATGGTAGATCCTGCAGATATAGTTCAAGCTGAAAACCCAATTTCAATGGAGTCTGTAGGTCAGGTGTGTAGTACTAATGATCTTATTTGTAAGTTTCATTGCTCAGTGCTTGATAGGAATTCAAAATTGCTGACCATTATTGGGGCATTTGGTTTTCTTTCTTTACGTTCAGATGTTTGGATTTCTGTTGTATGTATCTGAATATAAAGAAAAGGACCATGGAAGCAGTCTGCGAATACCAAAGGTACGGAAGTTCTTTCTTTCATAATAAGTTACGCAGTGCACTTTTTACATATATAGCTATCTGCATTTTCTCTTCTCATTACTTGTTGCAGGTTCATGACAGAGCTCAAGTGTTTATATCATGCCCATCTGAAGATAATGGTGGAAGGCCAACACATGTTGGTACAATCGAAAGATGGTCAAATCAAGCACTTGGCCTCCCAAATGCTAGATGCGTCTCCAACATCAGCTTATATATTCTGGTAACCGGTTATATACATGGATTCTGACTGGTGTTTGTCAGTAAAAAGGGGTTCTATGCGTGTGGTTTTTTCTTTTCTGTTTGTTATTTTTGATGAGGCAAAAGACATAATATTTATTTTCGTTCCAATTATCATATTTCCCTTCTTCAGGTTGAAAACATGGGTCGGGTAAATTATGGCCAGTACATTTTTGATGAGAAGGTAAAATTTTAGTCTTTGTTTGTCAAGTGTATCAAGTCATGGTTATATGTCATTAAGATCCTATAATTATTTTTTTCTCTCCTTGCCATTCATGTAGCATTAAAAGCCATGTTTGTTGATGTATGAAGTCCGATCACGCTTAGTTTTGGTCTTGGTGATAACTTGAAATTTTCTTTCTTTGCAAATCACAGTGTATATTCAAAGGTTTGACAACCCCCTTGGAATCATTGTTCTTATAGTTAGTTTTTCTGGATTGTAGGGTATTTTGTCCTCGGTTTATTTAGATGGGAAAGTTCTTCATGGATGGAAAATGTATTCTATTCCTTTTCACAACCTCAATGAGGCACCAAATATCAATCCCATCATTCAGGTTGCATTTTCCGGATCCATTAAAGCATCAGCTCGCAAAAAATTAGAACATAAATCTGGTATGTCTCAGGTCCTTATTAAAAGCTGAACGATCTTTATATTTACTTCATTACTGTCACTTTCATTTTTGGTTCTTCAGTCAACCATGATGAGTCCTTTTGTATCTCATGTTTAATCAGTCAGTATACAAATGATGATATAGAGAAAACAATAAATTATTAATTCTAGGATCTTCTTCTGCAGAGAACATTTCAAAAGAACCTGCATTTTTTGCTGGCCGTTTCACTATTGACAAAGTAAATGAAGTTAAAGATACATATATATCGTTCAGTGGTTGGGGTAAAGGGATTGCACTTGTCAATGAATTTAACATAGGAAGATATTGGCCGGTAAAGTATTCCTTTTCTCTTTTATTCACACTTTCTTGTGATTTTTTTTTTCTGGTTTAATATTATGTGTCTATATTTTCCTCTTAGAATCTATACTTGGATCTTTTTGCAGTCTGTTGGACCCCAATGCAACCTTTACGTTCCGGCTCCCATTCTTCGTGATGGTGAAAACATTGTGGTATGGAAAGCTTGACATCCAAATGAGCACGAGCTAAAATCAACAGTTTAAATAGTATATCTTGTTTACATGGTTTTCTTTATTTGCAGGTCATATTTGAGTTAGAATCTCCAAACACCGAGCTTGTGGTACATTCAGTCGATAAGCCAGACTTCATGTGTGGTTCAAGTAAATTAAACCTGAATCAGCTTTAACTCAACTGGTCTACAATCTTTTATATATTGAATGTCTTGTGCCATGCTGATTACCTGGAAGAGGTAGATGATATACCTCCACTACAGCGACTGTTAGACATCTGAAAATGGTCTCCCCATACAATAATTTATGAGACTAGCACGTGCCGGATTTTGTTCAATATCAGGATGAGAGATTTTGCTTACGACAGTGACAATACGCTGGAGATCAAAGAAGGCATCAAGGGAAGAACAGAAAGCATTGTATAATTATTCAAAAGCCTATACAACTCGTGTGTCATATGTATTGCAGTCAGCTGAAAGAACATACATTCATCTTGGATATAATTAAAATACATAGTTATTTGTTTCAATGCTAGTTCATGAAATTCGTTTACATGCTAGTACAGATTTTAAACTTGCCCCTCTACAAATCAATTGTCCCTCCAAGTGCCTTTGGTTTGCGTGAGATAAGAGTATAAAGAGCACTCTTAAAACGCATCTGTTGCTTTTCACAGCTTTCGTCATGCTCTTAAAATATACTGAAGAATGAGACAAAAGTATCGAGAACAATTTTCACCTCAAATCTTACAGAACGGCTGCTACAGTGTATCACAAATCATACCAGACACTCTAGTATAAGCCGGCATCCGAAACAAACAAATCTGCAGTTGTGATATAACATGTATATTAATATGGAAAAATTATTACAATAGTTAATTGCCGTCACATCTCATTGGTGTAAGATGCTCCAATGAGAATTCACAGTCAAGTTTCTTTTATTTCAAGTTGTCTAAGCATTCTCTTATCATCTAAAACTACAATCAAACAAAGCCAAATTCCTCCCAACAAGATCTCAGGGAACTGGCAATTATGCTACATATAGTACTGAATAAACAAAAATAGAAAAAAAAATCATTTTGAAGATGCCTTAGAATCATCCTTTTGATCCTGTTTTTGTGTCATAGCTGCAGCTGCCATCGTCATGGCAGTTGCTGCTGCCCCCAGCTTTGCACCACCTGCTGCTTTCATTGCACCAGCTATTTTGGCAAATGCAGCTATCCCACCCACAAGTGCAGCCCTCAAGGCAACCGTTGGCTTTACTGCCATATTTACCTGTAATTTTCAATAGTATAACGGCTTCAGGAAATAAAACTTCCGAATCAAATAACAAATAGAAGTCAGATTGAAATAGATTCGGAAAAAGTGACATGAAACCTGTTATGCAATATCGACTATTATCATAAGACAAGAACCAAAATGCCTTGATATATGATAATAGACAATCGTTGCAAGGGTGACTGTACTTTTCCTTAATCAAATTTTGTTTTATGTCTGATGCGAGAACCTCAACTAACCAGTCGTATTAACATTAAAGCTGCTGTATAAGGATACCACAAAAGGAAGAATAGAAAGATTTGTGCACATATTCCTCCAACTAAATAAAATTTACAAGAACATACTCCTACATAGTTGCCCTCAAAAAAATAGTCCAATTTCTTAAGGCCTCAAACTTCTGCAAAATTCACAGAACAAGATGGAACCGTTAGTAATTGAACAGGTAATGGCCTCTCCCTTTTATCCTCCTTTGATCTTTGACACAGACATTCTATCTTAGTTACCTCTAAAACCAACAGCTTTTCATCACTCTGATTAGCAATCATCAATATCCATAAAAATCATAATATAGAATAATAATATAAATACTTTTTGCCCCTGAATGCTACATGAAAACTCCCCCTTATATGTGCAAAATCAGGTCTTCAAGCAAGCAAACAGCAGCATCCAAACTTTCAATGGTAAAGTATCTTGTCTCAGAAAGCATTACCCTTTAAGGCTTCATCCAATCAAGACTTGAAGTACATCCATTGCTTTTGGAATAAATTTTGCAAATGAATCATATTCACAAGTGCTTCTATACTACTTTTCTGTGCAATGTGCTAACTAAATAGACAAAGATCCATCTCCCCATGCATTTCCATTTGGTTAAGTAGCTCCTCTTCTTTAAAATACACAACCATAACACTATAAATAAGCATATATACAAATTCTGATCCTGATATTCTCACTCCTACATATGAAACAATCAATCAAGACTCAGCTTTTCACCTAATATTATCACAAGATCTCTTAATCAAAACTTGAAATTTAAACCAAGGCTTGAAGTTCATCCATTCCTTTCAGAAGACATAATGCAAAAGAATCTTATTCACAAGTGTTTGAATATTACTTTGCTGTACACTGTGCACAATAAACAGGTCAAGAAATCCATCTCCTGATGCATTTCTCTTTGGCTAAATAGTTATATAACATACTTTTTCTTTTCTTCTAACATTCACAACTATAAGACTATACATAAGCACCAATTTATACAAATTCTGATCCTGATATTCTCACTTCTAAAGATTTAAAGAACCAATCAGCACTAAGCTTTTCACCAAATATTATACAACATCTTAATCAAAACTTGAAATTTAACCCAAACCAACATCTGGGTCAGCACAAACTTCCTCTAAAAACCAATTTTCCTAATGCGTTTCCACTTATCCTGCATCTTAATAGAGAACCTCTTCTCTCGAAGCGAATTGGTTTCAACACAAAAACAAGAAAGACAAAGAGGAGCCAACAAAAAGTATAAGCAAAGAAACAAATAAACATGTAAGCATTAACCATATGCAAATGCATTGCTACTGAGAGAGACAGAAAACGAACCTAATTACACAAAAAGTTTTGATAAGTTTTGGTGAAACTGTGAATTGCAGAGTCGAAAAGATGTGATTTTGATAAGTGGGTCACCGATTATCCTTCATTCCCGGAACTAGAAATCAGGTTTGCTATTTCCTTTATGTGTGGTCTATCAAGGAGAAACGACAGCGATGCTTGAAGTTGAAGGCGGTAATGCTTCAATGTGTAACGAAATGATGCATCTGTTTGATAGAGGGGAGATGATCACAACCGTTGGATTGAGCTGACTTGATAAGTCACAATTTGGGGGAATTATATAAAAAACCCAAGCTTTGGGGATAACTGTTATTTTTCACATATCATTGTCAACTGCTATCAGAGTCTTAAAATTTGTGAACAATTTTTCCTAGAATAATAAAAATTATTATCAAAAATCTCCTACCATTTTCATAACTTAAATTACTTCAATTCTTTTATAAAAAGATTTACAAACTAACATATTCATTCATAATACGTATTTTAGACAAAAAAAAGTGTTTTAGAAATTTTTTTTTAATTTATCAACTTTATAAAAGAAATATTTATTAATGGATATCGTTATATGATTTATTAATAAAAAGATAAAATAACTTAATGTAATGCATTAATAAGAGTTTTAAGTTATTTATCTTATAATTTTACTTTTCTTCATTAATAAATGATTTTATAAAATTGATTAGTAAATATTTTGAAAATTTAATTTATTTATAAGACCATATTTGATAACTTGAAAAACCATGTTTTAATAATAGCTTTGGCTTGAAATTAAGGAGAAACACGTGGGCACTTGACTACTTGTTTAGATGAGAGGGAGTGAAAATATCATTGTAATCCAAAAGTTCAGAACTTCATTTAAAATGCACCCTTAATCCACCATCAACGACGCCGTTTAATACCCTTTCTCATTTCACTCCACTTCCCTCTCGCGCTCCGAACTTTCCGAATCCCATCCAATCGACAATACAGTCTCCGGCGATCAGAGCAAAAGAACCCCAACAACCACGATGGATCCATACTCAGGATCCGGGTCATGGACCATGATCCCCACCATGCCAACACACAGCAACTCACCTGCACCTTCGAATCAAGACCATCTATTCCTCTCCCCTCAGCAGCAATTCTACCAACAGCCTCAATTCCCAATTCAGCAACAACAGCAACAGTTTCAGCAGCAGCAGCAGCGCACTCTTCAGCAGCAACAACAACAGCAACAGCAGCAACAGCAACAGAACCAACATCATCAGTCACTCGCCTCCCATTTCCATCTCTTACATGTCTGCTCTTTTCTTGTCCCTTTTTCGTAATTATTGTCTCTGAAGTGGGTTTTTTTTAAGATTGTTTTTAATTAAAAATTGTATTTTTTTTTATTGGTGGGTTTGATTTGCAGTTGGTGGAGAATTTAGCAGATGCCATTGAGAATGGAAACCGGGACCAGCACTCTGACGCTTTGGTATTTTGTTACTTCTTAAACGTTGTTCTTTTTTTTATTATTTATTTGTAGTTTAATTGTACTAGTGTAAATGTAATTCTTTTTTGTTTAATTTATTTTGTAAAAGGTTAGTGAGTTGAACAATCACTTTGAGAAGTGTCAGCAGCTATTGAATTCAATATCAGGGTCAATTAGCTCGAAGGCGATGGTAAGATAATCAAATTCAATCTCATATCACATTCATACTCAGTTTTTCATTTTATTAAAACGTTTTCAGTTTCGTTTTACGGTGGGTTAAGATTTATGGTTATGGCATCATAAGCTGATGGATAAGTTCAGCTCGAATACATGTGACATGGGTAGTTAAAAAATTGTTGTGATATGTATAAAGATTATCTTTTTTGTTGGGAAAAACTGAACCAGAACGGAATAAACGAGAGTTTTAGATTTCATATTGGTGGTGGGTCATTATGCCCATTCCTTGCTGCTTGCCTGATAGCCCTTGACGAATTCCTTAAAAAGGATCAAACTGACTGTCGCTTTTCTAGGTGAAAGCTTTTTTTGTTCTAACATTGTTACATATACTGTAGGGAGTGGCTATGTTACTGGGATTTTCGGATCCCATTAACATATATCATTCTTTTGTGTATGGTTATGTTGATTTTATTTAATACAAACTTTTAATGAAACACAACGTTACATCTAGACACTGGTTATGACTGTGACGTTTTAGTAATGTTGCTGGGATTTTGCATTTCTATAGTTTGACTAAATACTGTATTGATATTTTCTGAAACTTTCAAATTCTGCCATGTGATTCATGTATACACCTGCGAAATATGTCATGCTCTGGATATACAACTAGTATGCTTGCCCACTTGTACAAAGGGGTTGAAGATAGAGGGTGATATTGATGGAGATACAGGTTTCAAGTTTGAATTATTTTACGTTAAATAGGACTAGTTTGGTAGATAAAGGTAGATTAGGGGAGTAATAATGTGGTACTGAAAATTTTCTCCTTTGTTATCAAGCTTTTGCGTTAATTATGATGTAATTACTACTTCTTTGGTTGGCTTGAAGTTTTCTTGGAATGATATGAGAAATTTTTGGATAATGGATGCAGACAGTTGAGGGGCAGAAGCGAAAGCTGGAGGAAAGTGAGCTGCTGCTGAATCAACGGAGGTAGTTCTTCTGCTGGAGTTTTTTGTTGCACTATGTGCTATAGTTGCTAAATGCATGACTTCTTTTGTTATTGTATGTCAGGGAACTAATTGGCAAGTATAGGAACTCCGTGGAAGAGCTTGTCAAGTCTGAGCCATAATTGCTCTTCCATATTCCAACTCAGGTTGAGAAGATCTACTGTAACCTTCAGTTGGTAGAAAATAAGTTGCAAATTCGTTTTCTTTGTAATGAAACTCTTTAAATATGTTAATCGCAAATCACTAGGCTTTGGTGCCTGAACATGGAAAAGAACATCATTGAATACAGATATAAGAAGTTTATTATTCATTGGTGTTATTTGAAGAATGAAGCATCTAATTGAACTTGCTCGATTGGCCATGTTTTTTGTAGCAAAAGCTGCATGAAGTCTCTGATGCTTGAAGGCCTATATGATGAGGTTCATTTTCAGACCAACATTTGACTACCTGCTTGCTTTTGGGTTTATATCCTTACCTAAGTGTTTTTTATTGTTAGATCGTTAACTAAGAATGCTTGTTAATAAGACTTCGAGTAGCCTAATTCTAGTTAAATTTACTCAAAGGACATGGAAAGGCCAAAAGGAACCTAATCCGGGGTACTTGGTGGAGATGAGGATCATGTTTATTGGCAAAATATGTTTTCATGTGGCTGAGCCCCTGCGGAGATAAAAGCTTTTTAGCATACTTGCTTTAAAATATTTCCCTTTTTATGATCATTAAACATAGATGTTTAAAGTTGAATAATTTGATCGGTTTCTGATAATCGATTTCCCTTCTTGATTTCAGGTTCAGTAGCACTAGCGTTCTGAGGTCCAAAGCAAAAGCCAGAGTTTCCATAATTGTAGAATAAGATTGCCTTATGTAACTAATAGTTCATTGAGTAAATTTTCTTCTTGTTTTCCTCTCTTTGTATAAGTATTTGAGTAATAATATAATCTTTTAGCCCTTTTTCGGCGAGATCTTTTGCTTCATAAGCTACAGATTTCTCTGCTTTTAGTTTTAAAGCTTGATTCATCATTTTTCTCCCAAAGCCTGAATTTACATGTTCCAACAATTACTTAAAGCTCTAGCTCTTAAGGCAAATAAGGTAATCTATAATCAAACAGGCTACTTTGTATCTTTAGAATTTAGCTGGGGCCTTGGCCAACCAAAATCGACTGAAAAGCTCTCCTCACCACACTTTGAAATCCAAGTTTTAATGTAACCATGAAACCGGATGTTACATGCTGTAAAGAAACAAATATATCATGAATATCAAATAGAATAGAATATACAAAAAGGCACCAGGTCACCACAAGGAGCAAACATCTTAGAATATTGCTTTTAATTATAAAAGTCAATTACCCAAGTATGCAATTATTGTCCTGATTTTCATTTTAATGGACTGAATTTGATTGGACCCATTAGAGATTTTTTCAAAAGCTAAAAAGGGCTTGAAGCTAACAGAATGGCAGATTCTATTTATAGCTTCTAATCATTCTAGAGACACCTAAACAATCCCTTAACAGGATTGAAATTTGCCAAGTAAAAGTTGCAACTAAATCCGGTAAGATCGAGATGATTGAATTACTCAGATTATGTCATTAAAATCTGTTTGTCTCTCCATCCATTTCTCTCCATCTCTCATTTCCCTTGCCAAGAGAAAAGAAAGGAAACCAAGAAAACCACCCCGAAAAAAAAAACACCATAACCTCATCAAACAAAAACTGCAAGCCATCCCCGCCGGCAACGCAGCCGAAATCTCTCAAGCCATCCCAACAACAGACGTCCAACAACTTCTTCTTACTGCCCTTTTACTTGCACCATCAAATATGAGCATCCCAAGAATTGGTAGTGGCAATGGCACCTCCCAAGCTTGCGCTGCGTGTAAATACCAACGCAGGAAGTGCGCTCCTGACTGCATTCTCGCCCCTTATTTCCCTCACGATCGCCAACGGCAATTCCTCAACGCTCATAAATTGTTTGGTGTGAGTAACATTACCAAGATCATCAAGACCCTCGAGCCTCCTGAGAAGGACGAAGCTATGCGTACCATCATTTTCCAATCCGACGTTCGCGCCACTGACCCTGTTGGTGGGTGTTACAGGATCATACGTGAACTCCAACGCCAGATTGAATACAGCAAGGCCGAGCTTGAGTTGGTTCTTCACCAACTCGCTATTTGTCGTGCGCAAGCACAAGCTCAACAACAGATTCCTGAAGCCACAACCACAGAAGAGGATTCAGTGCTAAGTTATGATATTGTCAACTCGGAGCCATTAAATTCTTTCGGTTCTATGCAGGATTATCCTTATATTCAACCCCAACAAGGAGAAGAATTCGGTGCTCAGAATCATTTACAGGATGATGTTAATGTTAACGTTAATGCATGGACCATGCAAGATCCATCCGTGGTACCCACGTTACAGGTTAAGCAAGATTTTGTTAATGAAACGTTACAGGTTAAGCAAGATTTTGTTAATGAAAGTAATGAAGATGTGAAGCCATCACAACAGGCGCAGCAGCAGCTTGTTGAGATTCCATATGAAAGACATGATGTGAAGTTTGAGCCTGATCAAGAACTAGTAGAGAGGAGGTTTGCTCCTTCGACACAGTTGCTTATATCATCGTAGATTAATGGCAGGATTAAGTTTAATTTAAAAAAAAATTGTGTATATTGGAGATCAATTTCTAGTTCATCTTGATCTAGTTGATGATGGCATTTGGGTAAGTCAATGTGTTTCACCAATGTCAATTTGTTCAAATTTGATGCGTTCTTAGTGTTCATATATGATCTCATTTTGATTTCATATTGAAATTGTGAATGTGATGATTCTTTTAGCTTTTACCCAGGAAATTATTTGTACGCTAACAATTTCATAAACCCAGTCATGCAACATTGATTTAATAAGATGATATGTCAAACGTATGTGATTTTTTTTTTTTTTTTTTGTCTAAATCTACAAATTTTATATTGGCATTTTGAGAGGATGAGATTAATGTATTTAACACTGAAAATACATGGAACAAGTTCAAGGTCAATTTCATTACCGTTTATATCGATATGTTACATTTCAAGATCACTGCCTATGCTTGTGATCTTCTGATGTTATTATGTTGGGTAACATGAATCCTTCTGTTGAATGACCAAAGAAAATCCAATAATGGGACTTGAATGGATTTGAAGACGATAAATGATCACTCTTAATTTTGCATCGCTTGTGTCCCACATTCCAAGTGCAACAAGTACATATATCTCGGTCACATCCTCCTTTTACCATTTCTTCTTTTCAACACAACAATCAAACTCGTGCTCCGCCTACGATGGAGTTCTATTTCAGGAATTTGTTTCAGTGCAGAAAATAAGAGTAAGAGCTGAGGATGATAATAGCGTCTCATTGTTTCTGTAGCATCAATAACATTTCTTCTTTGACATCTCCTAGAATGATGTTACCAGTTACATAGCCTTTGCTCTCCATGTGAATGGCCAGTTCCCCAAGAATCTCATAGACTTCCTTCAAATCCAACTGCAAACTGTTTCCTGATGAGAACATATGAACCCTCTTCTTCACCTCAATCCAACTCTGTCCAGCAACTTTCTTTAAACCCTTTGTTTTCGCTGAGATTCTCACTCTTGCAGAATCCTCCCATCTGCCGCTTGCAGCATATATATTAGAAAGCAGCATGTAGTTCCCAACTGTTTCCGTGCTTTGACTAAAGATTTGAGAGGCTGTTGCATCCACAACATCTGCATTTTTGTGCATCCGACATGAATTGAGGAGAGCTCCCCAAACAAAAGCATTGGGTTCTATTGGCATGTTTTTAACAATGTCACTTGCCTCTTGCAACAACCCAGCACGACCAAGAAGATCAACCATGCAAGCATAGTGCTCCATCTGGGGTTCAATCATAAACTGTTCGACCATCATATCAAAAAGTTTACGACCCTCCTTAACAAGCCCAGCATGACTACAAGCAGAAAGAACAGCTATAAAAGTGACAGCATCTGGCTTTATACCCGCTTCAATCATCCGCTCAAAAGTTGAAACAGCACTTTCACCGAGCCCATTCATCCCATACCCTGTAATCATCGAGTTCCATGAGATTAAATCCTTTTTGTTGATTTTCTCAAACAGCACACGTCCTTCCTCAAGACATCCACACTTCATGTACATATTAAGCAAGCCATTGACCACCAGAATGTTATCATCCATCAAGGCTCTAACTACATGGCCATGGATTTCCCTACCAATATTCAGTGCAGCTGAGTCAGCACAAACTGATAGAACATTTGATATAGTCACAGAATTGGCCGTGACTTTGGCAAGCTGCATTTTACGAAAAAGAGACAAAGACTCGTCCCCTTGCCCCTCAGAAGCAAAAGCACCAATTACAGCACTCCAACTTATCACATCAGGTCTCTCTGTTGAGCTAGCATCTAATTTC
This sequence comes from Boswellia sacra, assembly GCA_013180625.2. Lineage (NCBI taxonomy): Eukaryota > Viridiplantae > Streptophyta > Magnoliopsida > Sapindales > Burseraceae > Boswellia > Boswellia sacra. Next base: position 638,077 of record SNVD02013895.1, read on the forward strand.
TCCAACTGTGAAAATATTGCAAGCGCCTCATCACATAAACCAGCCTCTGCATATGCTGTTATCAAAGCATTCCAACTCACTAAATTCTTATTTTCCATTTCCATAAACAACTTCTGAGCCCCTTTTACATCTCCGTGCTTCCCATACACACACATAAGCGCATTCTTCACAAACAAGTAATTTTCAAACCCACCCTTTATAACATACCCATGAATGACCTTATTCTTGACTTTTTCACAGAACACCTTACTCCTTTCAGACGTAATTAAATCAGCACAGACAGATAACACCACAGCAAGTGCTTCAGCATTGACTCCAATCCCTCTCATCCTCATCCTATCAAACAAATCTATAGTTTCTTCAAGCAGCCCACAACGAGCATGGCTTGACAAGAGCGAAGTCCATGTCACTAGTGTGGGCTCCAAACCCTCAAACTCCATCCTCTGAAACATCTCCAGAGCACCATCACAATCATAGTTCAATGCAAAACCAGACATCATCGTATTCCACGATATATGGTTTCTCACAGGCATTTTATCAAACAGTCTGCACGAAAAATCCATTCGTCCCATTTTTGCATACATTCCCATCAATTCATTCACAACATGAATATTATCTCGAAACCCCATTTGCAGAACATGATTATGAACAATCCTGCCAAAACTAAAACCACCCATTAACTTACAAGCCCTTATAACTAACGGGAAAGTGAACCCATCAGCCAAAACCCCTCGTTTTCGCATTTTAACATACAATTTAAGCGCACTCTCATAGTAACCATTTGATACATTTACTCTCAAGATAGAGTTCCACAACAGAGAACTTGAGATAAAATCAACTGGGGTTGTTTCAAACACGTTTTGGGCATCAGAAACGAGCCCAAAACGAGCATAAACCGATATAACTCGAGCCGCCAAGAAAGCAGAGTTATTTGACCCAGTAACAATGACATGGGTGTGCACTTGTTTGAGCTGGTGAATTCTTGTGCATTGTTGAAGAAGGTTGTCAAGGTAATCAAGAAGTTCATAGTTGTGGGGAATTACTGAGAATGAACGGCAACGTGAAGGAATTGGTAAGAGAGATTGAAGAGAAACAGTATACAACATCAACTCATTACAGGGAACGGTATCTTAGAAGTGAATGATTTGTATATAATTTCCCTAATATTTTGTGTTTATTTATTAGTAAAAATTAATTAAAAACTTATTTTTCTCATCTTTACAGGTTTTAATTTGGAAACAATTTTAAACCTATGCAAGTTTTTTTTTTTTTTCAATTAATTTCACATCCTACATTGACCATGGCATTATTCAAATTTTTTATAATATAATATTTCAAACTTGCTTGTAATTCTAACTCGTTGAAGGGTTGCTAACTTCAATCACTCATAAATTTTAGATATATAAGGGGTTATATGTTTATTTTATTTTATTTTGAATAGGAATAATTTGCAATCTAATAGTGATATGTCTACACGTACAACTGAGTAATTATACGTACAAATTCATTAAGAATTGAAAGCTTTAGTATGATTTTATAATATTATATTTGTGATAGAATACATCTTTTATCGGTTAAATTAATATTTTGTAAACATCTAAATTTTAAAGCAGAGAGGCGTGAACTTTAAGGAACAACAATTTTTTCTTCTTTCAAAGGATTTCACATTGCAAAGTGCATCTCCAAATTACAACAACTTTTTCTTTTTTCACGGGATTATAGCAACAAATCACATTGAATGAATCCGAACAAATATATTATAAATCATTAGAAACAAAAATTGCATATGAAAAGCATTTATAAGTATGCATTTATTTGTTCTGAGAAAAAAGGAAAAGAAAAATTTGTGCTTCATGTAGAAAGGGTTAATACTACCTTAGTCAAACCTCTAATACGTAATCTTGACTTCTTTTACTTCTATTTGGCAATTGGCACATTAAGATTTCTTTTAATCAAATATGAATGTTGTGTACCTTTTAAGGGAGCAAAAATGTCCCCATGTACAACCAAATATTCAAGGAAACAATGGTATCTTTAGATGATCCAATATACAATGAGTTCAAGTTGATGGTTCTCTGCGAACAAATCTTTAATTGTGATTTGTTTGAAATCATTGCAATATCAAATTGCAGTTACAATCTTCTCCTTTTCTCAATTTCCCTGTCAAAATTCTACCCCTGCAACTAATCTAAGTTTTGGTAGATTTGAATCCAAATAACAACGCCTTAGTGATACCATATAAGATTTCAATGCTTTTGAAACTCAACACTTGTAATCAATAGCCCATATCATCCATTGCTGGCATACGGCTTGGAGGCTTATTTTTGTCATCAGGATTCTCCACAACAGCTGCTTCAGTGGTTGTCAACAGCAACGAGACACTGCAACCAAAAAGCACAAGAATTTGGCTTAGCATACAGAAATATTGTTTATATGCATACTTTGTCGCATAAGAGATTGTAATTTTCACCTGGCAGCATCTACCAAGGCTGTCCTGACAACCTTAAGAGGGTCTATGATTCCGGCCTTCACCATGTCAACATATGAGCCTGTTTGAGAGGGAGTAATTTAATGCAAACCAGAGGCAAGAAGATACATATCGCAACGAGAATAATCATTCCAAGATTAAAGGAAATCAAAAGAACGATTATAAAGGAAATTAATAGTATCATGAGGAGAGAGCATAGAATAAAGAAGATCTAAATCCACAAGGAATTAAGAACCCTACAATTCTCAGAAAATTATCACATTGCTGGCTACATGCATTTTTTATATAATATCTAAAGGAACAAACCTTTAGCAGCATCAAAACCCAGATTAAGATCATCTTGGTCCAATAATTTGCCAACAACAACAGAACCATCATAACCAGCGTTTGAAGCAATTGTAAAAGTTGGTGCCTAAATAATAAAGCAATATACAGTGTCAGGATATATGGATTTGTGATCAAAATGTGCTAGTTAATAGATCTCAAGAAACTGGACCTTAAGAGCATTCTGAATTATCTGGATGCCTCGTTTCTGGTCTTCATTTTGAGTTTGAAGGCTCTCCAGAGCCTTCGCAGCATACAAGAGAGCAACACCACCACCTAAAAAGCCATCATGTTATCATATTACATAAGAAACACATACATATTTAACCTATAAAAAACAAGGCAATACATAGACATATATAACATAAACATATAAATGAAAAATTGACATTACCAGGTACAATACCCTCTTCCACTGCTGCTCTTGTAGCATTTAAAGCATCTGTTACCCTATCTTTTCTTTCTCCAACTTCTGCCTCACTTGCCCCTCCGACCTGCAAAAAAATCAATACTTGGATATCAGGTAATACATACACAATGTGCATGGCAAAATTTCGGTAAGATGAACAGCTTACCTTGAATACAGCAACACCACCAGATAGCTTTGAAAGCCGTTCCTGTGCTTTCTCCCTGTCAAACATAGCCTCACTCTTCTCCATGGCTGTTCTCAGCTGCAACATATTATAAAGTCTCAGTTACTTTATGAGATTATTTGCCTTTCTCCAAAATATATATTTAAGCAATAAATGATTTACCCACAACATTTATATTGGTTTACTCCTTAATCAATTGATGTTTGGTTGGAGGATGTATAACAAAGACAAATTAGTATTTACAACACTGCTTAGGAAACATAGGCAAATCAACTTTAACTACTTCTTAAAACCAAAAAAATAAAAAAATAAAATCCCCATCTGACTTTGTCAAAGCAAACGATTCTAATAATAATGACTCAAGAAAAAAGTTGAAGGAAATGTACAGCAATGACAACCCAATCAACTGCCAGCATACCTGCTCACATCTCTCTTCGATCAACTTCTTATCTCCACCACCGTGCAGAATAATTGTGTCATCAACAGAGACAGTGACCTATCATAAATTATGTCAGCTGTGTTACAAAGAATCATGTAACACACTGGAATGTTATATACAAACCTTTTTTGCAGTGCCAAGCATTTCAACTTTGACTTTATCAAGAGTTAGACCACGATCTTCAGAGATAACCTGTACATTAATAATTAGTCATATCATTTTAAACATTACACCAAGGGGGAAAGCAACACTAAAAATTGGAATATTGTATCACCTCTCCGCCAGTAAGAACAGCAAGATCATCTAGATTTGCTCGTCTGTTATCTCCAAAACCGGGAGCTTTAACAGCACAGACCTAAATTCATAAAAACCCCGGGATCTTGGTTTAGAATTTACCAATATTAAGCAGTAGATTTTTGCGAAGTTCTAAAATATGCATATCAGTTTAACACATTGGTTCTACTGATGCCAAATGGGCTTACGAACATACTCTTGAATATCAAACAAGATAATGTGGCTGTAGATGTGTGTATCAGTACATATTGTATCTTGCTAGCATTTCAATCTTTTGAAATCTAAACATTTTGCACCATTTGATCTTCGAAGGAAAACAAATTAATCACCTTAACACCAGCATGATGCTTGTTGAGAATTAGCATAGCTAGAGCATCACTTTCGACGTCCTCGGCCACAATAAGGAGTTCTCTGCTTTTCTGTTTGTAATCCAACAGCAACATACGAAAGGAATGAGAATTATTCTATGATCATATTGAAACTTACCATTGATCACGAAAAAAGAAACTAAGCATAAGATAAAGTTAATTACATTTACAGCCAGCTCCAGTATTCTGACAAGTGAGTTAATGTCTGAAATTTTCTTCTCACAGATGAGGATGAAAGGGTTTTCAAGCTCCTGAAGCATCCAAATAACACTATTATATAATGTGATTCTTTTACAGTTATGTAAACGAAAAATTTATGAAGTTAAATGGTGGTCTCCGTGCTGCAATTACAACTTGTGATACCTTAAAACAAAAAAATCAAAGGTAGAGGGAATAGAAACTTATAAACTAAAAAAAAAAAAAAGGAACAGTTCACAAACATTTTTGGCACATTCTTATCACGGAAACTTCACTTTACGCCGATAGTGGGTAAACTGTCATTGGAAGAAAAAGTTATCCTTTAGAATAACACAGATCTGAACTCACACATTTCTGTGTCTTCTGATCAGTAATGAAATAAGGCGATATATAACCTCTTGCTAGCTTCATTCCTTCCACCACTTCCAATTCATTATCCAAAGTATTCCCATCCTATAAAATTCCAAATTACACAAAGTCAGACCAAACTGTCAATGTTTGATGGGCAAAATTTATTAAAAAGAAAAAGCGCACCTACCGAAACACTAATGACTCCTTCCTTTCCGACTTTCTCCATTGCTCTTGCTATCAATTCCCCAATCTCACGTTCACCATTTGCAGAGATTGTGGCCACCTATTTAGAATATACCAACATATTTAAATTGCCATGGTAATACAACAATAAGAAGCAGTTATAAAGTAGAAACAAAGTTAGATCCAGCAAGTTTAATTAAAAATGTGTGAAGACAAGAAGCAAGTACTGATAACTAAGCATCTAGGCTACATCTGGCATTTTAGCAGGGCAGATTAAGTCTTCAGAATAATTTCAAAAAGCTATGGTTGCTTATCTACTCTACCTAACCCTCTAAAATGAAACACAACACAATTAAATGGATCATAGCCAGTATACAAGCTTATGTACACATATGGTAAGATTTTAACATAATTTCATGGAAGTAGAAGAGTAGCAGTTAACTCCCATGTCAGACTAATGTGGGAGTTGTAGATATCATATGTCAACTTAACATGTCCAACCAGACAGCTTGTAAGAACAATGTACTTCCAAGATGATTCATCACCTGTGTAATTTCTTCTGGAGTACTTATCATTTGTGCTCTGCCTTTTAAGTCAGATATGATTGCATCCACTGCCAAATTAATGCCACTGCGTAAATCCATCACATTGACACCAGCAGCTACAGATTTGCAACCTTCTGTGAGTATTGCCTGCATCAGGACAGTTGCACAAGTTGTACCTGGAGACCAGATAATTAGCACATTATCAGTAATCAAGAACTTCGTACATTATATAGAAGGAATTACATCAAATAGCATTATGCTTGATCTGAAGGTTGTCTCATAGTAGGCACTATGACCTTTACAGTATTATCGTATAACCACTGAAATTGATACGACCAATAGACACCCAAGTATGTGCCTTCATGAAAAGCAATAAGCATTTATAAGAATAATATTGTTTCCTTAGAAACAATAAGAAGGTTTCCAAATGGTATTAATCAACATAACTTCAAGCAGGTTTCCAACATAAAGTCAAGAAACAGTAAGAAAAAATTACCATCGCCAGCAGCATTATTAGTAGCATTTGCAACCTGCTTTACAAGATCTGCACCAACATTCTTGGCCTTGTCCTTGAATTTTATGCTTTTGGCAACAGTAACACCATCCTTCGTGACCTTAGGATCCCCTCTGCTTTTCTCAATAATCACATTGCGACCCTAAATCAAACCAGAGCATTGAGAAGAAAAAACGACAACCTCAATCTATATTCACCTTCCTTTTGTTTGTGTATTTTCTGTTAGTGATCAAATTTCTATTATAATAAAAGAAATATTATTTTTTGAAATATAATATTTCTATTAATGCTCAATTAAAATTGCTAATTAGAAAATGAAGGAAACTGGAAGCCAATCCCACCCTAAGCTGCTATTAAACTACTTGCACAAGTTTTGAATTACCAATGAAGAACAACTAAACAACACAAGCACTAAACTTTTGCAGACAGTGATAATATTTTTTTTTCCAGTGCATGTAATAAAACAAATTCCAGAAAGAACATAAGAAAAAGAGCAGTCAATAATATATCTAGTACCTTGGGACCCATTGTCACTTTCACAGCTTCTGCAACCTCGGATACACCTTGCAACATAGCCGCCCTTGCCCCAACGCCAAAACTTATGTCCTTTGCCGCATAGTTTCTATTGCATATGACCCTACTATATACCTTTTTTTTGCCATTCAAATAAACCCATCAAGAAAAAAAAAAAAAACCAATTCATACTGATTAAAGTAAACAAAAATAAGGAAAATGCAAGCTTTTCTTTCTATTCGCCAATCAATCCAATAAACCAAGAACCACAAATATGCTAAATTCTGTACTCACAATCAAAATATGCACCTTAAGTTCTGTTAAACTGAGCCTAATCTAAACTATTAGAGCAGACTCAAGATCAATACTTTTTTCTTTCATCATACAAAATACCCAGATAAAATTTTCTCTACTTTTTGGCTTTATTTTCTTCATTTTTCCTACGTCACTAGTAGCAGACGAAGAGACAAAAATTCTCTAATAATAAAATGGAGAAAAATGCAGCAAACAGAGACCACACCAAAGAGGTGTACTAGCTCTTACCAGTTTCTTTGAAGCGGATTGACTGTAAAATAGTCATAAAACAAGAAAACAAAAAGAACCAATAAGCAAGTATCGATTGTAAAACCAAATGTGATTATTTTAATAAGAAAACACACATTAGTACCTGATGGAAGAAGCTAGTTTTGAAGCTATTCTATACATAGTTTTGTATTTTGTATTACCAGTTTTGAAGCTATTCTTTTAAGAGAAGAACTGAAGAGCTTTGATGGGTTTGGCCTAAAAGACTGAAACGCAAACTGGATTCTTGAGGAAAGGAAAGATTTTGATAAGAGACCACTGAAATTGGCTCAGCTTCCCGGAAGTAGGGTTTTAGCTTGGAGATTTTACGGTTCATGAGGACAACAATTCTTGGGTCACTTCGGCCCATAGTCTAGGCCCAATGGGACTCTGTAGAATCGAAAATATTTTTTGCCAGTTTTTAATTTTTATTGCACATATATTAATTTTATTTATTCCACTTAAAAAATTTAGAAAAAAATAACCCTGGTGTGTTGCTTTTTAAAGATTAATTTCTATACAAACCAAAATTAAAATAAGAATGTTGATGTTGGGTCTAAATCAGGGTCTTTTTCAAAATAAACTCATACGAACGACGACAAAAAATAGTCAATACCTTGTGAAGATGCAAGTCCCCTAAAATACATGCATCAACAATTGGCACTGTCCATGCTGACTTAATTTGAGAATGAAAAATATTATACTTTTATAAACATCTTAAAAATTCAAGTAAGATTGGAGGAAGATTTTGATTGTAAAACACACATTGGGAATTGTAAATTTTAACTTATATTTATAGTTCTTTTGTCATTTTCGAAAATGAGAATTTTTTTTTTAGGTCAGAAGATTTCACCAAACACAATCCTTCTATTTAGTCATACATGTATATGAGTGGTAAAAAGGAGCTTATTATAGAGAAAGTGATATGATATCTCTCTTGTTAATTTGGTGGTCCATTTTCTGAAACTCAATTTCCCTATTGTGTCTTTAACTTTCATTGCAAGTCATTCCTTGCTTCATTTTGTTGCTTTACCTTTCTATTTATCTAATTCTAGCCATCATGTTATATGGTCACCTCTTCCTCTTTTTTGAATGACTAATTTTTAGATACATATAATCTAAATTTATAAGAATGAGATTAGAATTTGATTATATAAATTAATTGTACATGTAATTTTACTCTTTTTTAATTAAAAAAAATTAAACTTTTCATTGACTTCTTTTTCACAGCAAAGTCTTTCTTACATAATTTGGTGTTAATTATTCGATAAATCAAAATTTGGAAACCCATTTTGTAATAATTAAAGGTGTATTAATAAAAATTTATGTTCAACGACTTTTCTTTAAATGGCGATGTATCGAGTATTCAAGAAACGTTTTGAATAACAAAAACATGTTTTACATATTTTTTATTTTCTCCTTTGGAAAACATCGATTCAATTCAAACATTAAAGCAGTCACAACCTGCTTCCTCACATCCAGCTGCTTTCCAAAAACTTACAACCCTGTACTCTCATGTCTTCTATATATGTATAAACAAACACACAACAATAATGCAAATAAAATATATAAATTAAATATTTGGTTCTTAAAATTCCAATTGATAATTATGATTTTCAAGTCCCAACTAATTGATGGAGATAGTTCTACATCTCATAGTAGATTATTATTGCTAAACCCCCATCTTGTTCAAGTAATAAAACTCTAGATGTTGCATATACAATTGATTTAACAATAAATTCTTGTCAATTTATGTCAACATTTTTGAGGAAGAGACAACCCATCATCGATTCATTGTTCAACTTCATATATGACAACAAAAATCCCTAGCTAGCTATTTCTCCGAATCAAACACTTAAAATTTATTTATTTTAACCAAGTATTGAAAAAAGAAAGAGAGATGATGATTTTTTCTTTTTAATAATGAGCAATTGGTTGCAAAGTAATTGCTAGTCATCTTCAAGCTTAAGGTCATGCATGACATCGACTGTCACTAATGAACTGTTTCTTGAGTCCTTTTCATCCTTATTAATTGACCCTTGTAGCAGTTGCACCCCACCACTATTGGCACAAGCACACCCACTGCCGGCCGCCATTGCTGGCAAGGACCGAGCCGTACTGCACGCATTGTCTTGGAATCGTGTCATGGGTGAGTTGCATGCACCAATACATATTGCTCATCCACTAAGTTTAAATTTAGATAACTATGAAATGACTGTTTCTGTGAATTTGAAATAATATATTGTACCACATTTGTATCTCTAAGAACAATTATCCAATCCTACCTACCGCCAAATCTAATCTTTTTCTTATCCAATTAAACTTTCACAAATGTCAAAAAGACAAGTTGAGAGACTAATTTAAGTTTTAGAAAAATTCTAATTTGTTTTGATTGTCTAACTAAACTTTAATTTTGTTTTATATTTTGATCAAGTTCAATGTTATATTATATATCAATAAATATATCGTCAATTTCTTAATTTATAGATCAATATATCACTCCATATGCATCCAATATCTTCATCACAACCTTATCTTAAGAATGTTTAATAAAGTATTGAATTATCAAGTTAATTAAATTGCTATAACGCGTTATATTGGTTAGGTATTAATAAAGAGTTTTACTAAAGTTTTTTTTTCTTTTATAATAACCATGAGCCTCCGGCTCGATTTTGGGAGATAACAGAGCATGATCCAGCAAATCAGACTCAAACTTAGGACTATGTATCTAATCACACATCATGAAAATCAAGCTTTATCACTTGAACCAATGTCAATGACTCGTCGAAAGAGTTCTACTAAAGCTTTTAACCACTATAAAAATATGTCATGTCTTTGCATGCTCCCATAAACTTTTCACTCTTGTTATATTGTACCTATTCCTTATACCTAATCTATTAAGTAAAAACTCTACAAAAAAAGGCTGAAAAAGATCAACATCAAATTTGTTTCTAAAGAAACAATCACATACGTCATGAAATATATACTATATATTATTAGTGAGTCATGCTACAGTATAGTTGCTGTACAGCAGCTTGACTCTAGCATATAAAAACCGTAAACATGTCTAAAAACTGTAAGTGAGTGAAAAATATCGTTTTCACGATTTTTACGTATTTTTTATTTATGATTTTTTTACATTCAATTTGTATTAATTCATTTACGATTTTTATAATATGTTTATCATTTTTATATAAAATATATAGTTATTATATTGATACAATAATTATACCGTAGCAAAATCTATTATTAGACTTCGGCCATGGCCAATGCCGGCTTTCCTTCATGTGCTTTCATCACTACTTATTACAAGTTCCACGCATGCTCACTGCCCACGCCTTGCGTCCTTCTCGAAAGCCATAAAAGATCGAAGAAGCGCTTCTCATTCTCTCTTTTCCATACATATCCAAAAGCGCTTTCACCAAGAGAGTCAGGGGGTCCCCCACTTTGAAACACAACCACTTGTACATACAAATATATACTTCAAAAAGTACATAAAAAATAAAAGAACCCCTAGCCAATATCACAACCACCACAAAATTATTGCCACCGACACATCATATACATATATCAATTATCCTCATCTTGTAAATAATCTATCAAATTAATAAAACTTAATTATGCTTAATTTATATGCAGTAAATATGACTAATATTATTATATATAAAATTCTTTATCAGAAAACAACTATAGTTAGTGACATGACAACCACTAATTAGAAAGATCAAAGATGCAAACATTTGTGGGGATTATTTATACTCTCTTGAATCAATAATCCAATATTAATGGACCACACACCATCCATCGAATTAATGAAGTGCTTGATAGCCGGTGAATTTTAGGCTCATTTCATTGAATATTAGGCTTTTATGAGTTTCAATTAGAACATTTTTGTTACTTAAAACTCATCCAATTTTTATTTAACCAAGATCTCTCCCGCTCTATTCTCTAAAAGGCTCCAAATTTACTCTTTCTTTGATTTCTTTTTTCATATACTTGATTGTATATAGTAAACTTATCAATTAATGATGATGTGATCAAACATGATTGAAACACTTGCATAATAAGATATATCAAATTGATATATAGATTAATTAATTATCACTTTGTCTATTGCAAGTGTTAGTCACATAATGATGTCCCATCATAACCTTATAGAAAATAAAGCTCAGTCTAGTTGTGCATGTTAGCTCCAATTAAACTAACACAAATCACTTCCCCGTAACATTATTCTAATTAATTATTATACCGATAAAGTCAACAATCATGCATCCAGCAAACTCTATATTAACCCTAATCAATTTATCAAACAAAAATAATCATATCCAAAAGAAAAAAAATATATATTTTTAAACATTCTCTATTGAAGTGTAACGATCAATCACCAAACTTTCTTCCATTTACAAACACAAAATCACTCGAATGAACAAAAATATATTTAGAAAAGAATACAAAAAATAATTAAAAAAAACTAAAATTTAACATTGTTCACACCTTTGAGTAATAAAATTTTCTTCTCAAATTTTATCCTTCCTCAGAAAGTCCATTTCCAGATCTTGATTCTCCAATCAACCTTACACTTCACATTCCTTGTGGACGCCGTCGTCGCCGTCTTCCCCGACGGAACCGTCACTTTAACCCCATCACAGGTGACCCTAATCCTTATCTTAGGAGACTTGACTGCCCCCATCTTCGCTTTCACCTTCGTTTCCAGCTTTATCTTCAATGGGACACCGCTCTTGCTCTTCATCTCGCTCTTCAGCTTGCTTGCCGAAACGTCATCCAGCTCCTGCTTGCTCTCCTTGATGCTCGTCTTCAGCAACGTCGAGTTCTTCGTGCCATGCACGAAGGAGGGGAAGGAACCCTCGCCGACGCTGATGTCATCGTCGGTTGTTAACGTTACAGTGATGGGATCGTAGTAGTAGACGAGTTTCTTATTAGGGTTTTTCGCGGTAACGTTGAGGTTGATGTTGGTGACAAGGTTGGAGGACGATGTGAGGTTGAAGGTGGTGACTTTGAGGGCGGAGACGGAGAAGGAAGGACGGTGGGGGCGGTAGAGGACGTAGAGGATGCCACCCGCTATGGCAATGATAAAGAGCAGGAGGAGTAGTGAGAGAGTGAGCCATAGGCAGAACGAGCAGCAGCAGGAGCGGCGGTAGCGGTGGCGGTGGGGGGTTGGACGGTAGGCTGGACGTGTGGCACCGTACAGCTGCGCCTTGGTGGCGGGAAAGGCGGGGTTTGCGGCCGCCGTTGTGCCGTTAGTGGCGGGTTTCGCTGATGGGTAGATTCTGTCTGCCATGGCTGGAGAGAAAGGCAGAGAAAGGGAAAGAAATGGAGAGAAATGGAGAGAAAAGTGTTTTTGTTTTTGGATTTGATAAAAAGGGGGGAAATTGATTTATTAATAAATAATAAAAGTTTTGTTTCTTAGTTGAAGAGAAAAGAGAAACAGAAGAGAAAAGAAAAGGAGAGAATTAGTGTTTCCTCTTCGTGAGTGAGAAGAGAAATGCGTCCAAAAGTGATTTCTTTTGGATTCGAGCAAGAGAGATTATAAAGAGAGATTTGTTTTCGTTATAACTAGTTATAAGAGTTAGCAACGGAGGGATTAGTTGTGATGCACGTAAATTGATCGGACACTTTGATTTAAAAAAGAAAAAAGAAAAATGTGTTTCGTCTCTGTGAAAGAGGAGGGAAATGGAAGGAAGTGAGAAGTGAACAAAGGGGAGAAGGTGGAACAGCAAGCAAAGAAGACAGCAACATTATAACTAATGAAATTATACAAAATTTGTCTTCGCAATTTGGGAAAGCGCGTGCTCTAACAAACATGGAGTAAGTAAGTAACTACATTCGGTAAATTTAAGGATGAAGTTTGTGATAATATGAATATCCACGTTATTGCTTAACGAACTATATTGCTAAGTATTAACCTAATTATTGTAATTTGTCTTCATTGAGATATTTTACTTCGAATTTAGGTGAAAGGTAAGTCAATCTTAATTCTCTTAGAAGAGGTTACAACACCAAGGTTTATTCTTTGTTATAATTATGATTATTGAGTTTTGAAAGGTAATAGTTTAATGACGATCAATTTTTCTCACATCTTATATGTTATATTTGATATATTCTAATGTAATATGAAGTCTTTAATGTAAATTAATAATAACATAAAAGTTGCATTTAGTACTTTCTACATATTCGATGAAAGATTTAAGTTAACAATTTAGCAATAACTTTTTAGATTGTAAGCAAACTTCCATGATTAATGCAAAATTTAAGGGATAATTATTGTGAACTAAAGCTGGCAAAAGTTAAGAGATATTTGTTAGGAAAACAATATTGAATATTAACAGAAGTGTATCTAATCGATAAATCATTTGATTTTATGGTTTAATTACTGAATTGTTATATAACAATAAAAGAAATTAAATTTGAAATAACCATATCTTTAATACTATGTTGTAAAATAAAAAAGAAAAATCTACTTGATATCGGATATATGTAGTTATGTACATCTACCCAATTATAGGGTATTAAATCAATATTTATGAGATACATGTACCTTATGATTATATATTGCGGTAAGACAAATCTAACTTACAAAATCACTTTGACTTAAAAATTTAAACTAACATGGTAAGGAGACAATATTAATTTAGTTTAGGTAAGGAGACAATATTAATTTAGTTTAACAAAACTAATAATCTTTTTCCATGAAAATTTAGTTAAAAACAAATTTTTAAAATTTGTTATTATAAAATAAAACAAGCAGTGGAGATTAAAGAGAAAATTTATGTGAATTATGAAGAAAAATATTACGCAATATATATCGCATTATATCAACTATTTCTTGACTCCTTAATAGTGGTTAAAAAATAAAAATAAAAATAAAAATAATTGTGAATTTTGAGAGAGATTGACGAAACGCGCCAAAGTGAGAGTGAAAGTACCATACCATCCCTCAACAAACACACAGATGTCTCCGTATTACCTACTATAGAGTCAGCACTCATAATCTCTAACCAACACGTGTGCAAATGACGTTCAATCACAAAGTGAGGGCCCACGCTTGAACACTTTGTTCCCCTTAATCACATCATCACTCTGACATCGAGCGGCTGAGGTTTGTCTTTGAACTAGCTAGCATAGCATCATAGAATAGCCCTTAATAAGGAAAACAACAAAGAACCAACTCCAAGTTGCCATTTTTTCAATCATTGACAGCCAGAAAATCATAGAAACCAGCAAATTGATTCCTCACCTAATTAATTAATTAAGTTTCATTAATTGTTTTGGTGATCTTGTGTTTAGTGTTTAGCATTAAATTTTAATTAATCGATTGATTACTTGGCCATGATTATCATTTGGTTGATTATTAGTTTATAATTAAGATAGTGAGCTAATGGTTTATTAGCAATCAAGCTTTGAAGTAATTGGGTGGGTTGAGATTTTAGTCAATTGATTCAAACATCTCAACTTCCAATGAAGATTATGAATCTCATATTCTTTATAAGTTTCAACGAATTATAACTTGTATTACAATTAATTGCGTGGTTAATATGTCTTAACTAATATGCAAGCGCTGACCAATCTATAAGATCCAGAATCAAAATCAAACTAAATAAGATAATCTATTTTAGATTCATAAAATAAAAGTATATATTGTCAACTTTCATTTACGTACTTATCATCACGAATTTATTTTTGGGCTTCAAATAGATGTCATTCACTTATAAATCTACAATGCGGAATAATTCAAGCTTTTCAAACTAATTCAAGATCTCATTCGTTGGGAATTGGGAACAAAAGATGTGATAACATCGTTAGATAATAAATCTATATATTTTTTTGTTTTCATAATTTGATTTATTGTGAATAGAATTTGTAAAATGAATTCAGTTTGTCAATTAACTTTCAACAAATATTTTTAAAAAAATATAAGTAATATTTTTAACACATGTTGGCACATTGCATGTGTTATTTATCTTAAAATGATGGGTAATAAATGTTTTTCAAGAATTAAAGTAATTTATTACCAAATCATATGGGTAAGATGGTATTTAAGATCACTTGTTTAAATTTCAGTAAATGTGCTATGACAATCTATCAGATACTAATATTATTGAAAAGGAAAAATTTATAAGTAAATTTCCTTAAATAATAAGATAGAATTTGAAGAGTTACCATTTTAAATTTGTTTATATGTGCCTTAAAGGTTAATAAAACCCATCAAATATGAATTATTTATGGAGAAATGATATATACGAAATATATTGCCTTTATTTTTATAGAAAATTTAACTATAAAATCCTAGAAATGGCTTTTTTTTTCTTCCAAGAAAAAAAAAACAAAAAAAAGAGTGATTTGGATGACACTGTAGGCCTCAGGCCCACCCTTTTAAATACCGCAATGGGCTCTACATTGTGCCCATACCTTACGTTGGCGTTGGCCCAACATTATAATATGGGCTGGTAAAAAAAAAAAAAAGAAGCTGTAATAATGAGAGAAATCATAACTGGACAAAAAGTTGAAGTAAAGATTTGAAATCATTTGTAGATGATCAAAAGTGTTATAAATTTAGTTTAAATCATAAAATTAAATTGAGAATTCTATGAACATATTATAATACTAAAATTTTACAATCAATTAATACCATTGTCTTAACAATTTCATGATTGTGCAATCACAAGCAATCAACACATAGTGCTTGTTAGGTGAGTTATCTAATTGATGCACACAAGAATAGGTTATTATATGTTTCAACTTATTGTTGCCAGCTTTTATTATATGTATAGTCATTGCTAGGCTTGGAGGTTTGCTAAAAGATGTAAAAGGAAAATGGGAGGATCATACTTGCAATAAAGATTTATTAGCCCTACCCTGTTGCCTCCTTCTTCACCCTTCTATATTCCACTCTTTATTACTTTTTACAGGGATAAGGAAGAAACTTTTTGCAGGGATTAGGCATATAAATATACATCTACTGAAAAGAAAATTCGCTCTTAAGGGTAAGTCTCGAGAAGTTAATTTTTATAATGTGTAATCTATGGATACGACTAACCCATGTAACTATATCCGTATGATCTCGTATTGACAAAATTTTAAAACATCATATCATATTAATAGCATTTAAAAAGATAATGACAAAACATGATCGATTGTTTGAATTAATAGCATATATTGCAACTATTATCAAATTAGTATCATGTGTGACCCAAAACTTAACCTTATGCTAGGCAGGGGGGGACCCTACAAAAGTGCGAATGTCCATGACTACTAAAGTTAATTTTACAAATGGTACCCAAGGAGTAAAGCCAAGCTAACCAAATTCACCGACACTCTTAATATTGAATTGGTGAGTGATTATAATCAATGCAAGCTTGAGGCCATGTTTGTCTAACACTATTGTGATTAAATGTGTAAAGCAATGTGTAGAGCAATATATAATTAAAGAGAGGAAAAAAATTGAATGAAGGTGGTGGTGGCCAACAATGCATTACCAAATTAGGTAGCAAACTCTTATTGACTTGTCGCTTATGGGGACAAAATATCTAAGGCTTAGGTTGTGATATGGATTGCTATGATTATATCTTGTCTCAATATCCTAAGTTTTTATTGTGATAAAAATGGCTATCAAAATGATTTTGTTTTCGATTTTTAGGTGGGAACATTTAATTTCAGGGTTAAATGAATTTGATTGATACATGAATTTGATTGATTATAAACTAAGCATTAAATGTTTCTATATTCTCATTTAGGTGAAAAAATTATGACAGGTTTCGATGATCTACTTTATTTTGTGTACAGGAAAAACTTCCAATCCTAATTTTTTTTAAGAGAATCAAAGATATGAATTTTATATTCCATCATAATAAATAGATACATTTGTAAAATGAACAGGATCTCATTGAATTTGATTTTTCACTAAAAGGGGGTTGTTTATGCAATGTAATAATAATAACCCTCCATTGATGTGAAAATTTTGATGTGAATTGAGTTTCTAACTTCGCAACAAATTGACTAGAAAAAATCCTGATAATTCTTCTACTTCAGAGATGATTATGAGTAAGTTTTGATTGTAGCATAATCGATATGTTAAAGATGTACAAATTTTACAAATAGAATGGATTCAAATGGATTTTATTTGTGCTTGCAATATTATCAGTTATAAAAACTGTCATATATCTAGAAACATGATTTAATATTACATTATAAGACATGAAATCGTCATTGAAACCTTATTATTAGCAAATATTCTTCTGCATGTGTTAAGTGTCATAACAAATAAAAACATCATAAATGACTCTTAAAAGAAGATTGAAGAAAAAGCCTAACTTCATGGGCCAGTGAGACATTATTCTCCAATATCATAATAATGAGACATGGACTTGTTCAAAACATTAGTCAAGCAAAGGCAATAAACTATTAAGAAATCCTTAAAATTTCAAAGTTTGATATTGTGATATCACAACCACCATGATGGCTATACAAGAATCATTCCATCCCATTATAAGCTGACTAAGAAGGTCTAAACATTTAGCAATCTTAATAGACATTTAACAATCTAAAGTATTATCAACTTTCAGCAAAGATTCCATAACCATAATTCTTTTAGGACAAAAATCTTTCACACTCATAATTCACTCACACTCTCTTTCTCACAACCCACCAACCATGTTGCTGAAAAGTGTCCAGTGTCCTTGTTTTGGCTTAGCTTGGCTTAGGTTAGCTCTGCTTTAACTGCATACTATTTTGCTTTTAGTTTGATCAGTTTTGGTGCTATTAACAACTTTCAAAACCCAACGCCAACAAAAGAAACTGACTATTCTATTAGACTTTGAAAAACTTTGAAAAACTTTGAAAAAAGATTGTGTTCTTGAGTGCTTGCTTGTGTGTTTGTTAAGATAAAAAAGGATTAACCTTGTTTTGTTTTTAGCCACCTAACCTATGACTTGCATGTTCGCTAATTATACTTGCATGCCTTCTCATTACTTTTTGGATACTATTTGTGGGCTGTGGGGGACTTCTTTTGTGGTCTAAAGAAACTGGGAAGTTTGTTCCTTTAAGTTATGCCCATGTTTTGCTTCAGATTGTTGTTTCTGTTTTCACTACCTTCAGGTCCTTGCTTTGAAGTTTTGAGTGGGAAATGAGAGATCTTCAGGGCCGAGTAGCTTCCAGTTTCTCTGAAACTGAAATGGGGCTGCAGTTGGCTCTCCTGTTGGTGGAACTATGTGTAGCTGTCATTGCTTTGTCAGTTCATGGATCTGCAGGTAATGGGGTTTGGTTCTTGGTGTTCTGAGTTGGTTTTCTGCATTGATTGTGGTTGAATGTTTGATCCCCTTCACATTGAATTGGTTTCTGGATTTCATGTTGATTTTCATGAATTTTGCACTTTTGAGCTGAATTTGATGATCTTGGATCTTCAAAGTGGCTGTTTCTGTAATCAAGAAAGCAAGAAAAACTTTGCTGATGTGAAGTATATGTTAGAAGCTGTTTTTTTCTTCGTTGAGAATGGTACATTTTGAGTGAGTTGGCCCAGAAGTTGACTCAGTTCAGAATCTGAACTTAAAAATGCAAATTTCTCTTGAAATTTTCATGGATAGATTACAGTTAATTTTAATTCCAGTTTTAATCTGTCGCAGTCTAAATTTGCATATAACTCAGTGTTGCAAACTTTTATATGTTTGTTTCCAGGAATTATTAATAAATAAATTCTCTCCAGCTATGTTTTCGGTTCTGTCATGTGTGTCAGTAATTTTGACAAGGATGGGTTTGTGGTCCAAAACTTGACAGATTTTTGTGAGTTCTAGGTATACTTTGCGTTTAAATTTTACTAAGCTAAATAAAATATTAAACAAAACGATCAATTATATAAGAATTCGAAGAAAAATCCTCCTGAAGCACCAATGGTTTGGAGTGGGAAAAATTCAATGTTTTGAAAATTTCATATCTGCATTAACCTCTTGTTGAGTGTTATCTATTAACAGTCAAATTTATTTTTTTGAAGCACAACGTGTTCAATAAATGCACTTGACTCTCTAGTTTGTGATAAAAATTTCTTTGTTCTTCTCATTTCATGGGTTGGAATGACTTTATAAAGGTTTATATTTCTACAGCATTTAATCTCTCTTCTAGCACGTGAATTTCACTATGAAAAATTTGATTAATTATTTCCTTCTCTAATTCTGCAGCCAATGTTGCAGTAACAGTTGCATTACCACCAACGAGACCGCTGCAAAAACCACTTAATGTCCATTCTGCCAGGCCAAGCCAACCTCCACCTTCACTACCAGGTGATCCTTAAAACTTCGTTGACTGAAATTGCGCATATTTTCAGTTGCTGGATTTCTTGCTGCAGTTCCAATCAATTTATGTTCTTTAAGATTGAGATTATGCAAAATCCTTGAGAACAAATAAACTTGTCAGACTAAAAATGATATCAACATCAATTTATCTACTTTAAAATGTATTAATTAGCTAAATGAGTGTTGATTGATCTGCTTTTTCATGATGCTGCAGACTACACCTTCCCCCCAACACGAAGTCCTCCTGCAGGCAGAAAAAGAGATGGAGAGCTACATGCTCCATCTAATAAAGCATTCCACATTTCATCAACTATGCACCATACTCCAACTAAAGGTAACTGGAAATCTAAAATGTAGGACATAGTAGTGTGCTGATTATTTATTTCATGGCCAACCACAAAGAATTTAACAATCTTTTCATGCTGTAGCTGCCCATTCACATAATGGCATGAGGCCTTCAAGTATTGCTCTTGCACCATCAATGTCATCTTATGGAGGTCCTCCAAAGAAATGGGTGCATGGTCCTGCTTCTGCTCCTTTAATCCCATTTTATAAACATCATCATCATCATGCAAGGAAAAAATCTAGACACTTTGCTCCAGGCCCATCTTATCTGATTCCTGCTCCCACTTACAGCCAGCAAGGTTTGGTTCTTTCTTTCGAATGACCTCAATAAAATTTTTAAACAAGTCTATCTTTTAACATTGAATTCACAGAATGTGTTATGTGAATCATGAGCAATTTATCGAATGTACAGGTCCTTCAGTCTCCCCATATCATTCTCCCTTTCGATCACCATCAAGCTGGGGTTCCGAGGCACCAGCACCAACACCAGTAATATCATCAGGCCACTTTAATAGTATGGGAAAGCTTAGTTTTTTGTTGGTTTAAGTTTATAGTCTGCTTCTTCATGTATGGTGATTATTGATGGTTACAATGTTGTGACTATGCTTTGTGTCTATTAGAAATGCCCAGTCTTCAGCCTACAATTTCTCCTACAAGTTCATTGTTCAAGAAGATGAAGACTCCACCACCATCACCAGCTATGACGTTACCACCACCGCCTCCTAATGAAGGTATGCAGATACTTTTCTCTTCCCACAAATTTAACTGGCTTGTTGATTGGATTTGGGAAATAAATCTTTTCTTATCATAGTAACAAGTAAATCCTAGTTGGTCATACTTGCAGATTGTGCCATGGTGACGTGCACAGAGCCACTAACATACACACCACCTGGGTTACCCTGTGGTTGTGTGTGGCCAATTCAAGTTAAGCTGCGCCTAGGTGTTGCAATATACACATTCTTCACTTTGGTTACAGAGCTGGCTAAGGAAATTGCAGCAGGTATTGGACTAAACCATAGCCAAGTTCGTATTATGGGAGCCAATGCAGCTAGTCAGCAGCTGGAGAAAAGCACAGTTCTTATCAACCTAGTGCCTCGGGGAGTAAAATTTGATGATGCTATTGCATTATTAATCTACAAAAAATTTTGGCAGAAAAAGATGCACATAAAAGCTTCACTATTTGGTGCCTATGAAGTGTTATATGTTCGTTATCCAGGTAATATGTTTATCTTCAGCTACTTTGATTTTCTTGGACAAGTTCAAAGAAATTAACATTAGTATTTATTTATTGGAAGTTGAAACATATTTTAAATTCCTAAAAATTTGCAGGTCTTCCACCATCCCCACCTTCAGCACGTTCAGGTATCTCCACTCCAGATGATGGACCATATGCTGGCGGTGAAAACAATGGGCAGGCAATAAAGCCATTAGGCGTTGATGTGCCAAGGAGGAAAAAAGGTGGACTTAGCAGAAGCATGCTTGCAATAATTGTTCTATCATCTTTCACAGCCTTTGCTTTATGCTTTGGAATAGCTTGGCTTTTGATATTGAAATGTGGAGCGTGTACTTGCCAGCTGGGACCAATTCCACATACTCTAATATCCTCCCCCACAAAACCATCAGGTACCATTGTGATTCAAGTCCCTAGCCCTTTCACAGATTATGTTCTGCTGATTTATTAAGCTCATTCATAATCATTCTTAAAATTGAATTTTATTGTAAGCTAAGATCCTCATTCCTATCCGTAAAATTGAATTTTTTGTAAGCTAAGATCCTCGTTACTATCCGTGTTTTACTTTGACTTACTTTTGAAAATATTCAAACTTGGCTTGATATTAAAAGACCAGCTTATTATTTTTGTATATTTCTTTTGTTGATTTGGCCTTAGCTGTCATCCAGATTTCATTTTGTAATAAACTAATGAAATCTAAATTTTACAGGGGCTGCTCCTAGGTCTATGAGATATGGAGGGATGCTCAGTTCTTCATCAATGTCCTTTGATTCTAATGCAGTGACATATACTGGATCGGCTAAGACTTTCACTCTGAATGATATAGAGAGAGCTACTGATGGCTTTGATGCTAAAAGAATAATTGGAGAAGGAGGTTTTGGGGTTGTCTACAGAGGCATTTTAGAGGATGGAAGAGAGGTGGCTGTGAAGGTTCTTAAGAGAGATGATCAACATGGAGGCCGAGAGTTCTTGGCCGAAGTTGAGATGCTTAGCCGTCTGCATCACAGAAATTTAGTTAAACTATTTGGTATTTGCATTGAGGACAATACCCGCTGCCTAGTCTATGAACTTGTTCACAATGGAAGTGTAGAATCCCATTTACATGGTATAGATGCAAGCTGAGGATGATTCTTCCAATTTCATTTATTTCTATATTTTTCAATTGATATATATTTGTGAATTGAAAATAATTTCTGAAAAGAGCGTTTGATATGTTTTTTTTTTCCGTCTACTCTCAGGAGTTGACAAGGTAAATGGTCCACTTGACTGGGATGCCCGAATGAAAATTGCCCTTGGTGCAGCTCGAGGCTTGGCCTATTTGCATGAAGACTCGAGCCCCCGCGTTATACATCGAGACTTCAAGGCGAGCAACATCTTGTTGGAACATGATTTTACACCTAAAGTTTCAGATTTTGGATTGGCCAGAACAGCATTGGAAGAGGGAAACAAACACATCTCAACACATGTCATGGGAACTTTTGGGTATGAAGTTCGTCACCATTACACTTGGAAATGTTCTCTTCATTTCTGTAAAAACAAAATATTTCTCTATGAGCCTTTGGAGTCAAGTATACTCACCAGCTAAAGCCATACGTCTATTCTTACATGGGCAATGTATTTTCTTCATGCAGGCTCTTTTAGACTTTTGTGGCATTTTATTTAAATCTTGATCTTATCTGATGGAGTTCTTGATTTGCAGTTACCTAGCTCCAGAATATGCAATGACGGGCCATCTTCTAGTGAAAAGTGATGTTTATAGCTATGGTGTAGTCCTCCTCGAGCTCCTAACAGGAAGGAAGCCTGTGGACTTGTCACAGCCACCAGGACAAGAAAATCTTGTTGCATGGGCTCGTCCACTACTCACAAGTAAAGAGGGTCTAGAAACAATTGTCGATCCTGACATAAAGTCTAATATCTCATATGATAGCATCGCCAAAGCTGCAGCAATTGCATCAATGTGTGTGCAGCCTGAAGTATCTCATCGGCCTTTCATGGGTGAAGTTGTTCAAGCCTTAAAGCTAGTGTGTAACGAACTTGATGAAACGAAGGAGACAGGATCAAGAGGTCTCAGCGAGGACTTCTCTATCAGTGTAGATGGTAAGATCAATAGACTTTCAGGTGAACTTATGGAAGCTTCAGAGGTCTGTCAACCAATGCCTGGCTATGCAGTTAGTCGGGACAACAAAGTGGGATTATCAGCATCAGGTCTGTTGAGTGTGCAATTGGGAACTGAGAGACAGGAATCTGAATCTTTTAGGAGACAGTCTATTTCAGGTCCTCTGGGAACAGGAAGGAAAAGGCAGTTCTGGCAGAGATTAAAAAATTTATCGAGAGGTAGCATGAGTGAGCATGGATTTTCGTCTAAATTTTGGCCAGGATCTCGTTAAAAGTTTTGCCAAAATCTCCAGAAGACAATTAGAATTTGCTCTTACATACAGGATTTGGGAAATGTTATGCCTAATGTAAATGCTGTCACATGCACCTTGTGCAATGCTACCAAGAACTTTTGCATTTCAAATGGCTTCTTTTGGCACTTAAAACAGCAGTTAAGGACTCAAAAAAAATATATATAAAAAAAAACTGTGGAGCAACAGCTATGATGGGTGGATCATGTGAGCACCTTTGTAAAGTTAGATTTTTGTGGTGGTCTGATTTCCAGCCAAAGCCTCCTGAAGTTTCTTTTTGGTCATTGTTGGAGTTGCTTTAATGAACGATGTTGCTGTTCATTTGATACAACAATTTGTGATATTCTTCTGTAAAGATTAATTGCTTTGACATGCGAGCGGAGAATAATACATAGAAGCCCTGCCTTTAAAAAGCATAAGATATATAGTTTTCCATTTATGGAGAAAATGTATTGAACTTCAGCTCATATTCTGCGAATCAATGCACTTTGCTTTCTTTTCTACGTAGCTAGAAGAAGTTTCTCAACGCCCATAAAGAAATGAATTCCTTTCTAAATTGCAAGAAGGGCATTGGAGCTCTAAGTAAATTCATCATCTCCAACAAGTCCTTAAAAACAAGTTTTTGATAAATCTGAGTCATTGATATAAAAATGGGTCAATTCATAGGCTTCCCTCATATTTGTTGAACTACTCCGTGACTACTTCTAATTCTGAAAATCTCACGGGCCTCCCCTCTCCATCAAGAACCGTTAAAAATTTTATTAAAAAAATTGCTTTTTATAGACTATTAAAAATATTTCAAATTATAAAAATCCAAAAATTAAAATTAAAAAAATAAAGAAATTTTCTTAAAGAACTTAAACTTTATAAAACAAATTTTTATCAAAATTTAAATAAATGATTTTAGAGTAACTTTTTCTTAATAAAAAGTTTTTTGTAAGTTTGTATGTTACTTATTGTGTTAATAACTTTTTTAAGACTTCTTGGAGTAGTGAGTTGATGATAGACTGTTAGCAAGTTTTTTATTTTATTTTTGTTTTTATTTTGAATATTTTTGAATAATTAATTGTGATTAATTTGAAAATTTTGTATTTATTTTACAGAATTTTTAATGATATTTTATAGAAAATGAATAAAACTAGATGTCATCATATGAAATTTCAATAAAACTCAAAGGAAGTTCGCAGAATTGATCCTATCAAAAATTATTATGTTTGAAACCTCCAAACAACCTTGAGTAGACTGATTCATGATATGACAAGTTATAAATTAAGACATCAGTTTTCTCTAGAGTCTTAATCACACGGAGAGCAGTCATAAACAGTTGACTGATATTATTTTGCGAATAGAAAGATCCAAAATACAGATTTCCCATTGCAAAACACTTTCTACATTTTAACACCCCGCTAAGAAATGATTCAACCAAAAGTACACTCACTCCTACAACTAACACTGCTTTTTTATCCTCCTAATTAATTGGTCTTGCTCGCTACACACCAGCTGCTTTTCCCAGTCTGTCCCTCAAAATCTTCACTCCCATGTACCTGCAAATTTGCAAGAAACTCAGTTTTGGTGCGTGTTAATATAAAGAAACAGTGATTTTAGAAGATTTGCATGCACACGTGAAGCATGATATTTTTACCTGCCCATCATCAGGACAGTGCCTTGAGGATTAGTGCCTGGAGACTCATGAAATGTCGAGCCATCAACCACACGGAGCCTGTCAATTCCAAGAACCTTGAGCTCAGGACTGACCACCCTTCCCACATGGCACCCTCCATGGTAGTGCCAAATTGTGATCACAGTGTCCTTGCAGAACTGCTCCAGGGACTTGGTGTCATTAGTATGTTTAGGCACAAGGTTAACATTGGCCTTGACACTTGCGTTGAGTATTGACTCAACAGTTTGCTTTCCACATTTTGTATAGTTTAAGAAATGTTGTGATTGCACAACCTTTGCAGCCATCCGAATCCCATCAACACAACGCTTTAGATCATGCGGATGGCTGAAGTAGTTAAAGCTAACAGATGGGTTATCATCAACATTTGTGTTAACTAAAGTAAGCTCGCCTGTTGAAATGGGGTTTGCTATCTTTTCTAAAATGAAGCCTCCCTTGAATGCCTCGTGCGGTAGTTCTCGTTTCCTTCTGATGTAATCTTGAATAGCTTCTGGTGTTCTTTGCTTTGGAGGAATGGTTGAGAGCTGCCCAATCTGGTTGCATCACAAATATGCAATTCATAAAAAAGATATTATGGAAAAAATAAAATGTAGTGGAATTTTCATTTAAGCTGTTGTCACATAACAAGTTTCTATTTAATATTCTAATTGATTATTACCAAAGCAAATTTGAACTTGATATATTATATGAAGTGGATAATTGCTTAGTCCTTACCTCTGCTGACATGATTCCGTGGTGGCAATGAATACTATCCTTCGACTGTCCAAATCCACTGCTGGCTTCAATGTACACACCCAACTTGGTAATACCGACGGTTTGTATCAGAGATTGCTCTACTGGTCGTTTAGAGGGAACAAAGACTGCGTTCATGGGATTGTCAGCCATGCCTTTGCCAACAAATTCATTTTCAAGTACAATTGGAATTTTCAACTTTCCAAGTTCAGCTTTAGGTCCAACACCACTTAGCAATAGCATTTGAGGTGTTCCAAGTGCTCCACATGACAAAATCACTTCACTGTTTGGGTTATTTGCAAGAAATGCCTGATGTTGATTGCCATTTTCATCTTTGAATAAAACTCCCACTACCCTTGGTCGATTCCCTGCATTATACATCGCGGCAACACATTAGTACATTAGTGCAGGTGGCTCAATCTATCTCAACTTTTTGCTTCAGTATCTTAAAATCTACCCTGGTACAGATTTTCCACAAGTTCATTGGACACATTTGTTGATTTTTCTAATACATTTTATATATGTTGCTACCAATAATGTATAAAGGTCTCCATTCAATCTACTAGCATACCTGATGTATCAAAAATAACTTTCTGAACTGTTGCATGGATCAAGACAGTAATCCTTTGGGGATCCGCAGAAGCAAGTAGCTCTGCGGCAGTGTGACGGCGGCCAAACCTATCAAAAATGGTGCCACCAACCTTGGTTCCATATATGTGATCATAGGTGAATCCATTAAAAGGTGACACTCCAACATCCAAAAGACTGTCCCTTAATGCTTTTTGCCATGGTGCAAACTTAGGCTGGTGAACAATTTGTTTCTCCACCCATGGGTAGGACTCGTTCACTAGCTTGGCATCCCATCCCACCCTCTTAATAAACCTGCAAGTCAAAAAGTTTCAACATTAATCCAAGTTAAAGGAAAGTTCAGTAAATTGAAGGTGGCAATAGGTCATATCCGGGCAGGGCTCGTGTCAGTCTGACCAAATATGTTAGTCTGCGGCCAATGCATATTGATCTATAACTTATCTATGTGACCAAGGTTTGATTTCACATTCAAATTCACCATGTATTTCACTGAAAGACGAGTTCTATTCTTCTGGGTCAGATTTGGCTCCACATAGGAGCTGTTCTGCTGACGTTCTAACACTTAAAATCTAGGATTCCTAGAAAGATAGCTGACAATTGAGGCAAAAGATTGATAAGGTTAGGGTGGGGTATTAGAATCTCATATTGTCTGATTATAAAAGCTCACGAGATTAGATATATAGAACCCGTTGTCAGATAGTGTGAGAACTTTTGGGTGTTTTCAAAAATTCAAAAATAAAATTATGCAACTCAGACTCAAAATGGATAATACCTTACTAAATAAAAGCAAATCATATTTAAAGTTTTTCTCAAATCAATGTAGAGTGCGTTGGGGCATTTATAGTTACTTCAAATGGGTCATTCAATTTTAAGACCAAACAATGAACTTTAACATCAAGTACTAAATAAAGTAAAGATGATATGAAGTTAAGTTATACATAGGTCTACATCTTAATTACAACTAATTAATTGGTTGTTCTTGGACAACAACTGGCACATTATGATGATAAGCTTAGATGTCTTATTTTCCTTATATCCAAAGCTCTTCTACCTAATCACTTGAATAATCCATGCAAGAAAATGAGCCACAAACAAAGCATTTATTAGAAAATACAGAAAAAACCGTCTAACTTGGAAGTTGGGTGTCTTAAATGTTCTGGTATGCTTGCTCTATGTTGCAGCCATAAATGTCATATGGCCACCACCACCACCACCACCATAGCTTTTAAGAGACTTCCAAAGAGTTGTTGCCACTTGAGAGATCAAAACCAACCATTCATTTTGGGACATAAATTGTCTTAACCTTGTTTCCAGACCTTCAAGAAGCATCAACAGCAGGTTTTTCTGCTGTCGAGACCGCATGTAGTGAAATTATCCCATGATCACCCCCATTATAATCCATCACTTTTTTTTTTCTTGTTTCCAACACGCTCAAAAATTACATAGTAAAGAAGACAGAAAGTTAACTTGATCACAAAAAAGTGAAGGCCAAAATGAATTGTTAAGGTCAAATTTCTTGAATTTCACTTCTATGAAACAAGTTAAAATGTCTCACTTGCTAATATTTGTATATGTATTTGGAGTTTACTAACTCTTATGTCACGTTAGCAAAAAAAGGGAAATGAAATTAAGAAAAGAAATAGCTTAATGACACTGACAAGAGTGGTGTGAACTGTAACAAAAAATAGAAATCCCAATGTTTCTAAAAAAACAATGACTAGGAATTTTTGGGGTGTTCCTAATGTTCATACAATAATCTGGTGATGTGTGGCTTAAAAATCATTATTAAATATTTTCTAAGTTCCAGCTTCTCCTTTAACCACCAAATTCAAAAATTCCATTTTTTGATTAAAGTAGGCATTAATGTTCTTTGGGAAAACATAGATCCATCAAAATCATTGTAAAAAGAAAAAAAGTCCCAGTGATGAGCAAATGAAAACACACCACAAACAAATGAAAACAAATATACCTGCACACAGAAAAACACACATATATATTTAATTTAAATTTTTTAACTTATATCTGGACATCAATTTCTAATGATTGAGATTAAAAGTAAAAAAAGTTACATTTAATGATACCAACTTATCAACAATCTCAACCATTGGATATATCAAAAAAGTGAGTTTTTATTTAAACAAACACCCACATGACTTTCTGACTGTCAAAATCTATTCTCTTAAAATAAATTTTTTGACTTCTGAGAAATACTTATTACAAATCATAGAAACAAACATGGAAAAAGAATGTAATAACATGGTATGTTTCATCAGAAAATAACCAAACCCTGCTCAGATCACACTCACTATTTTCCTAGAGAAAAAAAAAAAGAAAATGGTGATGTACCATAAGTTTTTGTAAAATTTGTAATTATAAGTTAAAATGAAACATACTAGCAACTGGTCCTTCAAATTCTTATATATAATTTATCCTCTTAGATAAGTAGATTTCCTAACCCTTTAATAAGTTATAAGCACAAAGACTTTGTGAGTAATCCAGACTAATGTATTGAAATCTCGCTACCTCTACGTTAAAGTGACCTTTCATTTACACATGCATAAAATTTAGTTTGGTTGAAAATTGAAGGATTTCAAGGCACATACCCTGCGTTAGCTCTGGTGTAGAAGCCAGCATTGATGCTGGAGCCACCACCCAACACCCTAGCCCTTGCATTGAGGACACCGTCAGTGGAGATGAAGTATTGTGAGGCAGAGGTTGTTGAAGTGTCTGCCAAGGTCATGTGAAAGTTAGTCAGAAACGAGACATTTACATTGCTGAAAGGCACTCCACCTCTCTCCAGCAGCAGCACACTGAAGTTCTGAGAGAGCGTGGCAGCTAATGGGCACCCAGCTGTGCCACCGCCCACAACTATGTAGTCATAGCCACCATCACCATTTCTTGATGAGAATGATGATGAGGAGGAGAATGTGCTTGCTAGTTTGATGAACGGGTATCTGTATGGATTGAATTTCTCAGCACCTGCATTGAAAATTTTTTGTCAGTTCAAAATTAAACTGGTGAGATTCATGCATTACTATATTAAGGAGAAAAATATATGGTTGTGCATATATCTAACATTCTAAATTTATTAGAAAATTAACGCATAAGACAAATTTTCACAGAGCATGAAGATGACATGAACCCATTAAATTTTTTTTTCCTCTCCAAGATCTTTAGAAAGTATAATTCACAAAGAGAAATTGATAAAAAAGATTTTGATTCATTGTCTATTGCATATTTAGCAGCTCTAGGCGCGGTAAAGTTCCATTTTTCAGTGCATCTTCTACAACTTCTTCCTCGTGGTTTCACCACCATTGAATTAATTGAAAACTCAAAAGCAAGAGTGCAAGACAATTAAGAAATTATGTGAAATTATAGGCAGAGAAAATCAAAGTAAGGAAAACTAATCTTAGACAAGATTAATAAAGAATAAAATAAAAGAAACAAAGGGAGTTCATTTCATGATCTCTTCTTGCACACACAGAGAGAAACAAGAAAAAGAAACCACGCATGCAGATGCAGGCAGATTAAGATCATGAACATAAACATGATGAGAAAGTAGGAGGAGAGATGTTCAAATAACCTTGACAAGAAGAGAGAAAGCTAAGGCAAAGAACTAAACACAGAAAAGGCTTCAACACTACTCCAGGTAAAGTAGCCATTGAAAGGCAGCAGACAAAGACCACTGAAAACCACTCAACAGTCACAGAAGAAGCTGCTTCTTTAACCTCTATGTGGCTCTCCCCGGTTGGCCTTGCTCTGGATGTTCAGAGCTCATATAAATACACAATTACACATCAATATTACACGTAAATATTATACATATATTATATAAATATAATTAAACACAGATCATCACATGAGAGAAAACCAAAAAAAAAACCAAAAAAAGAAAAAAAAAAGCAGCGCTCAACTGTATTAAAGATTACTGAGACTACAACAGGTGAGAGTCATTAATGGTGACATGAATGCACACAGCTGGAGTAGGAAGCTGTGGCGTTTTGGACTAAACTGTTAAATACAGCAATTGAACGTGATCATGAAACCGGAATCAAGATTCAAGATGATCACTTGCCAAATTGTAGAGAACAACAAAGACAGCTCACATTTAAATAATAGAGTGGCTACCTATTTTTAATTAAGCAGACTTTTAGCTCATTAATATTGATAAAGCTTCTCAGATTATATGTGTACATATATAGATTGTAATTATTATAACTTTTCACATGATGAGTTGAAGCTTTGGCTTATAGAAGTAACAAGAAAATGAACCAACTGCAGCTGGGTTTACCACCAGTAACTTGGTGCATTAATTATACTGCATGCGATGCATTATGCATATCATCATTCAATAAATATTCTGAAAAATGACAAATTATTTTCATCTATAGATTTAGTAATATCTAATGAGAGACTTAATTATTTTCAATTTTAAAGTTATTAAAGACATTCTTATTTTGTTAAACCATTTACAAAAACAAACGATAAAGATTTGACGAAATTCATTAGTAAGGATTTCAAGCTGCTTGTTTTATAATTTTATTAGTCTCTTATAAGAAATGATTTGGTATAATCTGTTCACAGGAGTATCTTTATTAACTTAAAAAAAAAAAAAAAAAGATGATATTGATGATTTTTCGTAGCTGTTTTTCCTTCACATTAAGGTAACATAGGAGAGTATTAAATGAAATTAAACCATATTCATCTGTTTATTCATCTTTTTAAGATTACATCATTTTCATGAGTCTTTTTGTTCATTTAAAGAAATATAAAGTAGCTTTTTAGTTGGATTTTTCTTTTCATTGACAAGATATATAGACCCTCCTTGTCTTTTCAAATCCCTCAAATTTCAACTTTAAATAAGAACCCCTTTTAAGTTTAGTCTAGAAAGTAAAACTAAACAGTAATACACATTAGGTGATAATTAAGATATTATTGAAATCTATAGGACTCATGCTTACCCTACAAATGGGGTACTGGGCACTATCCCTTTGAAATAGATGGCAACGAAATAAATGACATGCATGATTCTGCGAAAAAGTCAAACAATGGATGGGGCACACAGTTGATCGTGTATATAGATGTCACAGAATCTATCTCTTCAATATTTATTCTCTTATAGCTGTGGAAATATATACCTCTAGAAATAGATTCTGGAAGAAAGTTATTACTAGTGAAAAAAAGTAATGGATATATGCTCAATCATATTAGTTTCTTTTGCAATATCATATTAATTATATCTTTTAATTATCATTCAATTAACATGTGAAAGATTAGGTGATCTTTTGATAGATTAAAAGGGTGAAATTCCTTTTGTTTAAGATTGGACCAGTCGAAATTGTTGAATGAAAATAATTAAAATATAATTGACCGTAGGGGTTTAACTAAATGTACATATTGATATGATAATATAATCGAACAGTTCTAAGAGATAGCTTCATTAGAATGGTAGTTATCAATGTCTATCGTTGGAATATGCATCTCTTCCGAAAAGTAAATATATTAATCTAACCTTTGGGATTGAAAAGTTGACAACATGTATATAAATCATCAAGTGCTGAAAATTGAAATTGGTATCAATTTGTTACTCTTTATTGTATAAATAAAAGTTAATACCTAAATATATGCAACTGTTGCCTGTTTTACACGTATATATGTTGTTGATCAATGAAAGCTGCAGTGTCATAGCTTCAGAGCAGAATCAGGTCTCTCTCCATTAAATAAAATGAGCCATTTAGGTAACATTTTCAACTGGAAAATTTAATAAAATTCTGTTTATTTTGGTTTTGCTTTTATTTTTGGGTTTCTGTGCTGAAGAAATTTCTGGCAATAGCTAGCTGTAACCACCACCATAGCAATAAATTAAAGAAGCAGATGAAATTTTATGATATCGTACAGGGTAATTTAATATTGACAAGAAGAGAGGGGTCAGCTACTCGAGAATTGATAGAGAACAACAAAGTTTCTAGAAAAACTTTTAACAGATTTGTGTGAAAGGCAGGTATATTCATTGTCTTTTTGTTTCACTTGAATGTTTTACCGACCTTCATTTCAAGTATTCTTCAAATTAGTTAGCTAGGATTTGTTTTTTCTGTTCTCAGGAAACAATATTTATGATTTGACCAAATGTAATTCCTTCCAACCAAATTTAATTAATTTTTTACGTACCAAAGTTATGCAGTAAAAAACTATATTTTGAAAGACTGACGTAGTGTAACACCCTAGATCCGTCGTTCTTCCATTGACCCGTCCAATTTATAAATGGAAGTGTAGTTGATCCGATATAAATTATTAAGCATAACACATCTAAATAATTTTAATAATTAACCAAATGCTATTGGAATACTAACATCAAAATCAAAATTAGTCATTTTCATTTGTTTTTTTCAGCCCACTTGGTTGAGGGGCTCAGGATCTGGTGCTCGGTTGCATCGAGGTCCCAGGTTCGTATACTTCAAGTGAAACTCAAAAAATTTTCAGCCTTTATCATCTTCCGAGACTTAAAGTTAAGACTAATAAGATATCTCAGTAAGATAATTCGAGGAGAGACCAGATCTGGTTCTCGGTTGTATCGAGGTCTCAGGTTCGTGCCCTTCAAGTGAAACTCAAAAAATTTTCAACCTTTATCATCTTTCGAGACTTAGAGTTAAGACGAATAAGATATCTCAGTAAGATAAGTCGAGGCAAGAGCGGCTCTGGTGCTCGATTGCATTGAGGTCTCAGGTTCGTGCCCTTCAGGTGAAACTCAACAAATTTTCAGCCTTTATCATCTTCCGAGACTTAAGTTAAGACGAACAAGATATCTCAATAAGATAAGTCGATGAGAGACCTGGTCCGAAGACCCACAGTTACAAAAAAAAAAGTTAGAATCAGTCATTGAACACAAAAATAATAGGCTTTCGTCAAAGTTATGCCACTATTTATAAGATTTTGTGAGCTTAATAAGTTATTAAAGAGTGGGTGCTCGGGTTAGATTTCTAGATTTATACAACCTCTTTCAATAAGATCTTCAAGTCCATCAATCAATTCTATGCTTTCAAGTACCCAAAAAACCACTACCCCACCCTAACCGATATCAAGATTTCAATTCTTTTTCATAACAAGGTCGAATCCACCTTCCAAAGTAATGCATATTTGTACATTTGGAGGAAACTTTCTACATACAGTATTGTTGTCCCAGTACGTTTTGCCTTCACCGAATGTAATAAATCTTTGTCTTATTACACCATTTTTCTTCTTCTCAGCATCTCAATAGTTTCTTTTTATGCATAAGAGTGATATCATTCAATAATATTATCTTGATATTTCGTTATCATATCAAATATTCAAATCCAAAAAATTCGTGATGAGAGATATTGTTGTTAACATAAATCTCGATCACTTATAAATATTAAAATGTATATGTTATTTTATCCTTAAAAACTCAAAAGAGCTCTTATAAATATTAAAATCTATTTGTTATTTCTCACAGTGAAGACCTTCCATGATCAAATTTGAGAAAACAATCAAATGGGTGAGGGTGAGGGCGAGGCAGGAGTGGCAGAGCTAATTTATTAGATCAAAAATTTGACAACTAAAAAGAAATCTGCCTCAATTGACAATTGAGAGTCATTGACATTTATGACCCAAAACCTCCACCTTTGCTATTAAAAGATTTCTAACTTACGCTGTAATTAATTAATGAGTAATATTTTCAAAGTTATTTTCCAGCTGTTGCTAGTCCTTGTACATCTTTTCACTTCTCTCTACACAAGGACAAGATGTCACACCCTGTATCCAACATAGTAATACTGCAGCGGATAAGGGCTTGCTAAGGGAATACAGTCGTCATTATGCTGAAATCCTTCTTTAATCTTTAACTGATCGAATACCTGAGGTACACAACAGACTAGTAAGTATGAAACTCAGTAAGCAGCTAGAATTATAAAACTGGCGTAACACTCAAAATAAAACAATTAATGGCGATAACTATTTCAGAATATGACTACTATTCAATACTTATTCCCTAATCACTGATTACTGTTCATTTCTTAGTATACAAGCCAACAGTGCTTTACTAAGAAAATCATAACATTGATTTCAGTGTTCAAGAAACGCGCCCCTATACGAAAAACTGGCACGGCGACGCCAAGTTTCTGATTTCCAATCCGTTACAAATTCCAGTTTCGCGCTCTTGTGGGAGGGCACGCATGCGCCAACTCTCTATTCTCTCTTACTTGAGTCAGTGCAAGTAGCGCTTCAGCGTGAAAGGTATGGCGCAGTGATGTCAATTCTCTGCCTATATCTCTTTAGATTCGTTAAAGATGCACCCTTACACCATTTAATTATGCTCCTGCGCCAACCATGTATCATTGGTCATTTTCTAGACCAATTACTCTCTTATCCAGTCACATTCCTAATTCCATAAATACCTGTCTATGGGTAATCAAGCATGGCTTTTCTATGTCAAAGCTTATCACATACACCCATTTACATACACGTCTCATTTACACATAAACTTTCCACAAGTCTATCACATCCTCATGTGCTCCCATAAACATATAAATCATTCACACATGAGTTTTCATAAGCTAGCTACATTGTTCATATGGATATCCATTTCACATAATTTCGGAAGCTTCCACAGTACAGTCACAGATACTTAGGAACAGTGCTCTCTAATCAAGGTAGGACTTTTCGTTTCACAGTCAGTTCCCATATGTAGGCCTACCCATGAATCAGCTCAAGGCTAGTCTGACAATCCGGGTGATACCGGGCCCATGCTACCGAATCTCGTCTAGAGAAACACATGGTCTAGACCTCCCCTCAAGCCATGGGGATACAGAACAGTACAGATACATTCAGAGGCCTACCCATGAAATAGCTCAAGGCTAGTCTGACAATCCGGGTGATATCGGGCCCATGCTACCGAATCTCATCTAGAGAAACACATGATCCAGACCTCCCCTCAAGCCATGGGAGTACGTAACAGTACGGATACATTCAGATGCCTACACTTGAAATAGCTTGAGGCTAGTCTGATAATCCGGGTGATACCGGGCCCATGATACCGAATCTCGTCTAGAGAAACACATGGTCCGACCTCCCCTCAAGCTATGAGAGCCAAATATCCTAAGTTGTGGCATGCCACTCACATATCAGTTTTCACATTCAGTCACATAAGTGAAGCTCTATATTAAGCTTTCACTCACATATCGTATTCCACATTTCAGTCACATAAGTGAAGCTCTATATTAAGCTTCTAACCCAATCACAACTTGTCACAATTCATTCACCCAATCACAACTTGTCACAATTCATTCACTTTAATGCTAGCATTTAACGGTATCACATTTCACATTTGACATTCAATATATTCCCATGGGCTCGGCATGAAATTTCAAATTCATAACACATCACACAATGATGCATGCCCTTGCACATCACAGTATTGCAGTTTACTTTCATAATTCAGGTTCTACGTAGGCTTCTCATTAATCACATATACATTCATAAATACAATAAGCCTACATATCTCACATACAGTTATGGATGTGCACAATGCACACATTCACATCATTTCTACACATATAGAACCCCATTGAATTCTTTATTAGTGCCAACCCTTCCATTACTCTTCGATGTATTTCAATCACATTGTTGCATAACTATGTCCATGTATAACTAATCTCATTCAATTTCCACTCGTACACATTCATGGCACTCTAATACACATGGTTTTTCAGACATTCATTTGTCATGCCATCTCACATGAGGAAATAGTATCCTCGAATGTTTGGCATGTATTTCATTCTTCATATACACACATCGTTTCATTGGCAATATTATTCAAGCCATATCACAACAAATTCACATATATGAGGGTACAGTCACATTTCTATATCTCACACACATAGAAGTTACACCAACATGTCAATCACATACACATCAAAGTGTGTGAAATCACACATTTTATAAATCACTATAAACCCCAATCAAATCATTTCCTATATCAAGGTCCATGTATTCATGGCCCCATACACATTCCATCAACACATTTCACATATATTCATGAACACAATCATTAAACACATTTCATTAAAAGTTAACATCTGTTGTGTCCTCAGAAGGGTCTAGCTACTTATCTGGTTAGCCTCGCCTCTTAATTTTGCTCTCATATGTTTCTTGATAAGCAGTTATTTAAAGTTCATTTCTTCTTCTTCTCCTTCCTCTCTGGTAACCATTGCCATAGTCATGATACACTGATTAGTGTCCATTTAGAAGTCATTAAATCCCTTATAGATTAACAACAATTCAACCAACCAATAACATCATTTATTAAACTCTATAACACACACATATTGGTTGGATTATTATAATAAGGAGTTATTCATTTTCAATCATCACCAAACTTCATGGAACTCAAATAGACATATATATTATAGTCCATGAATTTTATTGAGTCAAAATAAGGTCATATACCCCTTAAAAATCCTTAATTTCGTTCACACAGCAAATCTGTCTGCAGACCTCTCCACTGAACAGTGAAACTTTGAAGAATTTTATAAAATTATACAATAATCCAATCTCTACCAAACTTTCAAGTCTAAAACTAGACACATATAAGAGTCATTCCACCAAAAATCATGATTTTATAAGGAGATTAAGGCAGTCAGTCGGAATTTATTTCACATACTCAGTTCTGGAACTTAACATTCACAGTTCTTTAAGTACAGATTTGAAAAATCATAAGAATTCATACACAACTCCAAAAACCATGAAAATTTACATTCTAACAGAAAACATACCCAAGGATTTGTTTATTAAAAATCACAAAATTTAACAAAGATTTGCCCACTCAAATCGAGTTCATTCGCCCTGCCCTGTTTTAAAATAGGGGAATTCTCAATTTCGAACCAGAACTTCAAAAATTCATTACAATTCACACACTACGAATTTTTGAGTGTTTCAAAATTCTACAAACTCCTTGAGGTGTCTAGTTTATCATATAAAAATTTAAGAGTCAGCAAACAACCATGGAATTTATAGGAATTTTCGGACTTAGCACTGTTTAGAAAAACAACTCTGCAGGATTTATACTCATACTTTACTTCTAGCTTCCTAGCATCATCAAATCTTTAAATTCTTCCATAATTCACTCTAATTCATGTTTTTCTAGCTATTTACGAAATATGTCTGACATGAAATATCACAAAAAATAATAAATCATCACTCAATTGCATGGTTATGGCTAGAGTTAGAGAGAAAGAAGTGAATTCTTATATCTTGGTCTCTTGTTTCCTTCCTCTCTTCTTGATTCCATGGAAAAAATTGAGGGAAAAAGAAGGAGAGAGGGTGCTGGACGTTCAAAGAGAAAGGGGGAAGAAAAATGAATTTTCTAGACTTGTCTCATGCTTTATAGATATACATCACACAAGCATTTCACTTAAACCCCCACACTTTCTTAGCTTTTCACTCACACCCTTCCATCTCTCATCTAATTTCATCCCTCTCCATATATATATATATATATACACCTCATTATGTTAATAATACATATTTTTACAATATACATGTAAGTCAAATTTACTTAAAATTTGGGGTGTCACACAAGAGTTGATGGTCTAATAATTCTAACTTCTCTTGTTTTTTTTTTTTAGGTATTCGAGTCGATTTATACGTAACACAACTAATTTTCGAAGGAGATTAACGTGATTACAACTCAAAATTACTGTGAAGAATCAAATCTACAATATCACTTGAACCAATCTATTGTGAATTTTTTTCTCTCTTTTTACTATTCACATTCATTCTTGCATAACTAAATCTTCGATAAGTTAAAAAAAAAATTTTGAGTTATACGAATCCCCACGTCCCAAATATTGGAAAATTTTTTATAATACAAATTCTCTGTAATTAGTGACCCATCTTTGTCATAGGGTCATGACAGTTATTGATTGCACTCCAATTGGGAGTTGGAATATGACCCAAATTTAATGAGATTTTTGATACTGAATTGCTCAGGTTTCCCAATCCAAACCTCAGAGCTCATAAATGTGAAACTGTACCCTTCAAATAATGATGCAAGAGTCTTCCCATTACACGATTTTGACTTACATTATCTCTTGATTAATGTAGTCATACTTGGTTGAATCCGATAAGCTGAGAAAATGATACAACGACATTAAACATTAACAGTCAAGAACCTTCGAATTTGGTAGTTGGTATAGTTTAATTGCAATGTTAATTAGTAACTCTTTTGGTTGTTAAAATTAAAATGAAAGCGACCTAGCTTTTTAATTAGGGTATTTTTAATATAATAAATAGTAACACTACACTTATAAATTTTATACACATTATTTATATATAAAATTAATATAAAATTACTCATTCAAAATCACACAACTCATCAACTTTTATGATATTAACAAATCATATTAACCTTTTCATTCACTTTATATTATATTAACTTTGTATATAAATTTTATAAATATAACATTATAATTTTATAAAAATAAAAAAATATTTACTTAAAATTTATACATTTAATAATTTTTATATAATTTTTTTAAAAAAAATTAATTTTTAAGATAATTAACACAATCTTAAATGCTCAATTTGTGCCTCAGAATACACAATATGACTATCCTTTTACTAATTATCCAAGAATAATTTCTCGACATCATAAAGTACGAAAAATTAATGGGCCCTGTACTCTTATTTCTTGATGAGAGTTAAATTAACGAGAAAGTCAACAATACTACAAAGGCATTGTATCATGAGCACAACCAACGAATATTATATGGTATATTAATAATTTACCTTACGAGATTAAGCCTAAATATAATTTTTCTTCTGTTTTTTTTTTAAATTATAAATTTCCCCTTTAAATTTGAATTTCTATATTAACCCTAATCACTTTGAATAATATAAATTAAGTAACAAAAAAATATTAAATTTATTAAACAAAAATTTGTATTAAATTATTAAAACCATAACCTTCTTTTTCTCTCCTACGTCTTCAACCTGTGCCTCAGCCCCAAACTCGAGCCGCCATCAGCCACCGAACTCCACCTACAACATCCCATCTTGTACTCATTTCTCACCAAATTCTGCTGCTCTTTTTCCCTCCATCCAAACACCCAGCAAACAACTTACACAAACAATAATTTCCCAAAAGCAAATCGAAATCGCCACCACCAACCCCTAAAAATGCCAGCTGCCACTACCCATATGGTTGTCTCTGCCACATTAGACTCGACCACACAAAGGTCACGGTCTCCGCTCACGCTGCCACAAATCGAGAAACTTTCATCTATGGCCAGATCGTGATTTGCAAATTGGATTGTCAGGGGGGTGTTGCACCCAGCCACTTCCACTACCCCTACAAGACCTATCTACTGTTTCTACTTTTATTTTTCAATATACTTTGATTGTTGAAGAGAATTTTGAGACATTTTGCTATTTTCTGATTTGTGTAAATTGTGGTGGTGATGCTAATTTGCTGGGTTTGCAAAGAAAAAAAAAATCAACTTTTCAATTTTTTTACTGGATGGCGGTGGTGGAGCTATTCAATGGTGGTGGTAGAGTTACCGGTTTTGCTTGTTGCTAGGTCGCTACTAAATTGCTGGATTGTTTTTTTTTAATTAATTTATTATTTTGATTGATTTTTATTGTTGATAATAGAGTTATTGGTTGCTGCTAAGCGCTTTTTTTAATATATTACATTCATTATTGCAGTTTTTTTTTTAATTTGACTTATGCTAATATTTGAGATTTATTGATTA
This sequence comes from Boswellia sacra, assembly GCA_013180625.2. Lineage (NCBI taxonomy): Eukaryota > Viridiplantae > Streptophyta > Magnoliopsida > Sapindales > Burseraceae > Boswellia > Boswellia sacra. The sequence goes on from SNVD02013895.1 coordinate 678,492, forward strand.
AACTGATAAGCTGATTAATTAATTGGGGATTCTTGCTTGTTATATGCAACCAATTTGTCGTACTTGTTAAGGTGTGCGATATATGTGGCTTTGTTTTGGTTGATTATGGCGGTTGTTTTTCTTTTTTCTTTTAATTGGCTATCGTGTAGGGTTGCAGTGCCCTATGTTATGTTCTGAAAATGGGGATAATGAAAATTAACACTCGATTCTTTTATAAGTTTAAATCTTGTTTTTGATGCTATATATTTTTTAATATAATTTATATTTAATTTTAATTATATAATTTTTTAAATTTAAAATAATTTAAAATTAATTATATATTTTTAAATTTAATTAAAAATAAAAATATTAAATTTATAAAAGAATACACCTTAAAATGTCGACAATATATAAAGATAGTTTAACCTATTTAAATAAAAAAAGGGTGAACATAAAACTATTTTGATCAAACAACATAAAAAATATTATCTCTCCGTTCAATTTATGAATATAATTCAAATTTAAAAAAGTAATTTGTAATTTAAAAAAAAAAAGGAGAAAATTTATATTTACGACTAACCTTAACCTTAAAAGATGAATTATTAATATCCTTATATTATATACCACCCATACATCGAGCCCATAACACAAATGTGGACCTCGATTGAGAGGTATTGGATCAAGAGCAAAAGAATAAGAAAAGACACGACAGCAAAGGAAGCCACAAATTTAAGTTTTACATACACTCAAACAGTGTTAGATTACTCACAAGACAAAATTGGGTGCAGAGAAGACTAACAAAAAGCCATCAAGTAGTATAAAGAGAAGCCCCTAAGCTTCTCCCACAAACAATAAGCAAAATATAAGCCTAACTTGAAAATTAAGATTACTATTAAATGGGGGCTGTTTCACACAAGCCTTAGCCCCCTGTATGCATGCAGCACTTACACAAGCCTTAGCCCCCGCATGCATGCGGCACTTACACAAAAAATTAATGCCTTCCAAATAAATAAGCTCTTTGCATTCCGAAAGAGTAAATTCGTGGACGAAATGCAGTGCCATGAGCACTGGCATCTTTGAAATCGAAGCTACAGTTCAGGCCTTACTAGTCTTCTTTTGAGAGACTTGAGTATTCAGTTCCATTTGTGGAGGAAGTTACTTCAGATGAGGCGCTTGACGACAATTCACTGCTAGCATTTACCCCATTCCGGTAGTTCTTTGGCGCTGCACCCGGGTGTCCCTGAGTAGCATTAGTTGCAGCAACTTGTCCCTCCTCGGCTAGTTTCTTGAGAAGGTTCATGACCGTGGGAAGGAATTTGGTTGACAAGGAAATAAGCCCAGGCAGCTGAAAGCATGCACACCCATCATCAATGAAGAGTCACATATTTGAGTCTTACAAGCACCGTATGTTGAAAAATTATAAATGAATAAATGTAAAGGTGGCTGTGCAATAGTTTGCTTCAGTCGTCGCCTTCATTGTTCAAATTTTATTGCAAACAGATTGCTCGAGCACCAAAAGACAAAGAAAAGAGGTTAAAAAACTGACAAAAAATAATACAACTACTATTCTGGCCCAGTCTTACATACAGTGGAATTAGATTACCGGCAACAAGGTCACATGGGCACTTCCATAGAAGAGTTACTCAAATAACTAGGGCCCTGCTTGGTTACCTATTTTGTCTGTTTTCATTCTCAAACAAAAATCTCCTAAAATATATAGTACATATTTGTTTATACATTTTCATTGAATCATTCTCTTTAAAAACAAAAAATTTTTCTCATTTTCAAACTACTCTACTTATATAATTTGGCTTTTCTTACTTTTTTAATTTAAAGTAATTTTATTATTTTAATATAAATTATATTACTAATTAAATATTATATTTTAATTATTTTATAATATTTAAAAATAAAAAAATATTTTTTAATTTTTTAAACTATAATTCATTTAAAATAAAAACACAAATTACAAATAACCAAACATATTTTCACATAATTCAATTTTTTATAGAACATGTCAACATTGTCAAATATACTACTTATGCTCATATCAAAATGAAAATTTTTAAAATAAGAACACAAAATACATAACCAAATGGACCCTACAGTTATCTAAAAGAAGTTGCTTTGGGACTCTAATCAGATGAACTTTAGAAATTTCACTTTCAAGTATAATTTTGCCAATAATTGAGGATTTAATCTCAAACTTCAACTTCACAAATATAGTATATCATGACACTTACAGCGCCATTTTGGAACTCATTAGAAATGTCCAACTGCACCCACAGGGCTTTGATGAGTAGATAACCAACGAAGATGACAAGCAGATAAAGTGGATTTCTGCCATCAGAAGACACGGATGTCAGCAAATGTTAGCATGCAGATGAGACATAATGCTGAGACACCTATATCGACATTGAAGATAACTACCTCAAAAGGGTCATAAATTCATTAAATCCAAGGATGACCAAGGCAACAATTGCCCATGGAGGTGGTAACCAGTTGTTATTGCGCTTGTTGGCTTCCTGAAAATATTTTTAAGAACAAATGAAGAAGGCATCAGCAGTAGCAATGAAGAGGTTATTATGTAACACCAATAACCTACAGAACCAAGCCACAAAAATGCTGGTTCACACAATTATTAAAAGATCTCACGCATGTAAATATACGAGAGACTTCAATTGAGTAGTATGCAAAATATCATGCCTGAGCAGAAATGGCCTGAGTAACAAAATACTCTGTCTCTGTCTTGAACTGCCTCCACAAATTTTTGCACTGAACAGGTGTGATCAATGTTTTCGAAGGTGGAACCTGCACCAGAAATTCAGCATTAATAATCACCTAGTGAAGAAAAGAAGATGCTACCATAAATAAGAACTCATTGTTTTTTCGAGTAATTTTTCCTTTTTAGCTTCTGATTCAAGCAGTCAATAAATATCAGAAGGGAGAATGTCAGCAATAAAAAGTTACCTGTTCCCAAGTGCTTGAGGCAAGAGGATCATATTTCGTAATGTCCTTATTAGTAGAAGCACTGTTTGTGGAATCCACTAAAGCACTAGATAGGGTCCTCTCAATGTTATCAGTTTCATCATCCAGACGGATCACAGCCATAACAGAAAGCAGTTTTAAGGACTGAAAAGCAACATAAAAGATAATTAACAGGGAACCCAAGGAAATACAAACATTAAGATCCAACACTTGATTTTAATAATTGTCATACCGCAGAGCGAGCAGTTTTAGTAATTGCTCGAATGTCTTCTTTCCCAGTCCAAACCCGTGGCATTGAATCAGAATCATGGCTAAATAATGTTGTAAACCTGATTGCAGTTTTATAATTAATCCCTGTAAAAAACTTGAAGAAATCAAACAATTTAAATCGATTACTTCCAAGGAGATGCTACCTATCCTTCATTCGGTTCAACACTCTTCCAGCTTCTTCTCGTGATTTTGCTTCAACTACACCCTTTGCATGATTATCAAGACTTGCAAGCATTTTCTCCTTGGTATCTTCATCCATGTCAAAACCAGATAGGGCACTAGATAGCCCAGAGACAGCTAATTCAGCCTCTTTCTTAAGAAGTTTCCTTATTGCTGGCCACGTCTCATTACTAGCTCCATCTAAAAGTGCTTCCACAGGCCCTGATAATGCTTCATTTAATTTTGACTGTAAACATATTATTACCAACAGTTAGGGTTTCAGTGACATCATTTTTGGCATAACATACATTTTTAGGCAGAGCACTATTGAGGAAAATTTCTTCTGATGTTACATACAAATCAACAGGAGTGCCTCGACTGCCATCAGTCATAATATATTTTTCTTGCTTTGTCATGATAAAAACTTTTCTATAATGGTATGGACTCAATCAAAGACCTAAAATAAAATTATCATTATTCAGTTCTTCAGATGGCACTACTAAAGGCACTCACCACAGGAAGTGAAAAATCCTAAAGGAATGACCTAAAGATTATACCTCAAAGAAAGCAGTAAGTTCAGCCAGCTTTGCAGCACGAACAGATGCAATATGTGCATCTATATCACGTTGGAGCTTATCCCGTACTTTGGATGTGTCCCAGTTTGCTTGCTCAATTATGACATCTACAATCAATCAAATAACAATTGTACTTAGATAAGCAAATCAGCTCCACACTCATCGTACTCAAGCCCAGCCCCTAAAGTAACATGTCAAGTTCACTCCTTCCACACATTTAAAACCAAAAAAAAAAAAAAAAAGGTTAAATCTGAACCATGTCTTCTACACACAGGGCATCCACCAGTCCTTAGGTTTTAAGAACTTCTTGATTCCATTCTATTTTGTGGCTTTTGTTTTGTTTGTTATGTTTTTAATACCATCCTGCTTAACTAGCCAAATTCCATCAATAATACATTTTATACCTGCACATCGTTCATCAAACAAAGTCATGGAAGACTTAGAGCAATGACAAGCAGCTGAAGAAAACCCTTCCCCTCCACTCAATGCCTTATCAAATGCATCCTTGAATTTATCTAGAGTTTCAGACCGTATATGTCCCAACATAGATTGGAATGCCGGCTGGACAAGCTATCAAAAGAAGACAAGTAATAATAGAAGTAAGTTAAATGATAGAAGTAAGGCCCAGAAGAGCCTGAAAATGAAGATACTTATTTATTGCCACACTGCAGACAACCATAGAGGAAAAAGGCAATAACTTCTCATTTTGTATGTTCAATCTGCAACAATTTATTACCTGGAGTAATTTTTCTTCAAGCTGCTTTCGCTTGGAAGATCTGACACCTTCATCAAAATACAGAACTTCTGCATCATACCTAAGGAAAAGAAACCAAGAAGACCTTGATATTAGATAGACTAAAAGAAAATCCAACTCATTTTTATGCAAACACTTCACATGTATAGTTGACATCTTTTACCTAATTTGCACACACATAGTGACAAAATGAAAAATTCTTACCCTGATAGGCAAGTTTCAAGAATTGAACTAAGCTTCTTGCCAAAATCAGAAACTGGACACGATTGTACAGCCTCCTCCAATTCACACCATTCCTGTGCCAATTTCAAACCAATTTAGCTGATGCTGAAATATAGACTATCAACCACATTCAAGAAAATTAAGAAATATATTTTAAATGGGTACCTTATTTGCAGCGAAACCAGAATACCTTTCATTTGCAATTTCTTCGCAGCGCACAGTGGCCACCATGACCTAGAAATAGGTGTTTTATGGAAAACATCAACATCATCCACATTATACGTACTTTATCAAACCATCATAGGAAATATGTTAACAAAACTACCTTGTGGGCAGGAAGGTCAAGGTCCTTATTCTCTTTGATGACTTTCCAGATTTCCTGTGCACTAAAAGAAAATCCTGAAGCAGGAACCACACCACGTCGATCTCCAGCAAGCCCTCCAGGTCCAATAGAATGAAAGAATCTTTGCCTCAAAGTAGCAACCTTCATTCATAACAAATCAAGCAAAACAAACATATATATCAAACGTTTATTCAGCCAAAAGGGCATGAAACGAAGTCCTGACTTCCAGATCAAAAGACAAAATCAATTCATAGGCAGCTTGATATTGCACATGATACATCACAATTACTTGGCATGTACGCCCAAAAAAAAATCCGATACTAATTGATTTCAATAAAATGAACAAATAATGAAAAATCATCTAACCAAATGGGATAACTAAAAAATTATTAATAGGTCATTATTGGAAATTACCCTTATTTATGGAACAAAACATAGTTATTTGAATTGATATAAATTTAAAATAACCCTTAAAAGACATTAGAGAGGCATCAGGAACCTGCTCTTTGAATTGCTCTTCCTTTTCTTCATAACTAGAGAGAGCGGTAACTTCAACCTGACAATATATAATCAACAATCAAACCATCATTAGAAACATGTAATGATTCTCCCATTAAAAGAAAGAAGAACCTCCCATCTATTGAAGCATGATATCTTACATTAAAAAATTCACTTAGTGGAGTTTCCTTGTGGGCTTGTGGCTTAGGTACAGCATCCCATATCTGCAATCAAAGAAAAATAGAATAAAGAATAAAAACTGACACCTAAAAGACAATTTTGAAAAACAAAATGAAAAGCAGAAGTAAATCCTTATACCTTCTGAATATCTTCTCTTAGGACAGGTTCCAAATTTTCCAATGGTGTCTATAAACAAAAAAAAAAAAAAAAAGAAATTAAAATCTTATATCAATTTGTACGTGAACATCCAAATTTACAAAAAATGATCAACAAACAATGAAAAGTACATCAACAAGACAAAAAGAACTTATATCTCTCAAGATATTCAATAAAATAAAATAGAAAAAGAAGCATACCCGTGTTTTGTCACGAATGACAAACATCAAAGTCGTTTTACGTGGACTAAACAACCGCATCATGACCTGTAAGTACATTCCACAATAAATTTACAAAATCAAAATTTTAACGTTCAGAAAACTGGTTGCCAAGGTTTGGGTAGATGTAGATTACCTGGAAAACAGTCTTTAAAAGAGGTTTATTTGCAGCTTGCTCACGACCAATGTCATGACACCACCTATATTAAATATGCTTAAGAAGATCACTGACAAGGCAATGATGACCATCTCAAAAAAAAAATTATTTTTTCTATTAAAAAAGGAAAGGACACAGACTTCCAACTAATGGAACTTCTAGTGCTAGGGAAAATAACATACATGTTTATAAGCACTATATCTGAAACAGCTAGGGCAAAGAGGGCACTTTGCTTCTCAAAGGCAGTGTCATCCTGAGAGGAAAAGCAGATAAAGAGTCAGCACCCAATAAATCTATATCCCTTGTCAATCAAAAGTTTCAAAACAAAAACTGCACCATTATTTGACTTTTAAATCCAGCAAAATTTCCATATCATACTTTGCAACTTTATGATTCAATTCATTTTGCGGACCAAGTAGCAACAATCACACATAAAAAGACAGCATGTAGCTCTGCCATAAAAATTCTTAAGTAACTATGTCTGAGGACCTAATTCATTTTGTCAAAACGCAAAAAAGTTAATGGTTATGATTAGGGGTGGAGAAACAGAAAAGTGAAGAAAGGAAAACATTACAGAGCATCAGGAGAACAATTAGGATGCATATGCATGAGAATATTTGAATTATTTGATACAATAAGTTATACATAGAACCACAATGGGAAAAATGGTGATTACGGGGAAAAAAGAAGAAGAAGAAGAAGAAGAAGAAGAAGAAGAAGATGGATGAAGTTAAATATATATGGGCCTGCAGAAGTACCTCTCCCCGTTCTCTTCCATCAGTACCCTCCAAGTCCATGACAAGAGTACAGGGTTCGATGCCAGCACATCTTGCTAACCAAATACCTTTAGTGGTTTGAGATCTATATTAGAAGCACACTCTGTCAGTCATTCTACCTCCAATTAACAAAGAAACGAGGTCACATGAGAGTATAAAGTGAACATACCTTCCTTTAAATGCATCCATTTCCCTGAAGTTGGTACCAAACAAATGATTTAATAGTGTGCTCTTCCCTGTCAGAATCATGAAAATTAAACTCTTTAACTCACACACAACATGACTTATGCAAGCTATAATATAAAAATTACAAACCAATAAACAAAACAGAATGGAAGAAAAGAAGTATCCTAAGAAGCATGGATCACAAAAGAAATAAAATTTAAAGCAACAGCCCACTAAAATCACACAGGAAAAAAAAAAGCTTCACATATCATATCGATAAGACAATCATGTTTTCAGGGAAAAGTCAACATAAAATCACTTAGATGTAGCTCCAAATGCTGAATGCAATAGCATTTCTCCCCTCTTAACTCAAAAGGGTCATACTCTTCTAACCCAGCTCTACTATACAAAAGCTATTCAAAATGCATTTATTGGGTAAAAACAGGCTAACCTTTTTTCAGATGTATGTACTAAAACAGAGCGTCATTAACTCAAGGTGAAGAACAACATACCACTACTTTGAGGTCCCATGATGGAAACGACAGCATATGAGAGCCCACATTCGGCCAATTTTACATCCTTGATAAAATGCTCAATTCCGGTAACGTTAAATGCACCATCCCCATCAATAAGCTGAGTTGAGCAAGTTTCTTCACTCGCTGGAGAATCATGGTGTTCCCATATTAGTAATTTAACAAAATTCACAACATACACAACTTCAAATCATTAATGTCAAACACAATAATTTCCCTTTTACCAATCACAAATCACAGATGTTCTTGAGCTAAACTGTTAATTATTCCAATCACTCAATTCCTGTATAATCTCAACCAACTCTGTCTATTAATTCAACACTCCCTAAATAGAGGTTCCATCGGCTGCATTTACAGCTGATGTTTACAAATCAAAACTTAAACTCATTTTCTTTCATTTTCTCAGCCACCAAACAATTAAAAAAGGAGGGAAACAAACAGAAAACGTCACGAAAACGAAAGCCATATCCATTTCCCGACCAAAACAAAACAAATGCTTCAGATTCAAAATTAACATAGTTATTAACAGCTCAAAAACCCTAAAATTAACCTTAAATCGTTGCAAACGAATCGCATTTAATTAAACTATATTAAAGAAGAACGAGCCATTAATCAAATTACAACGCATTCTAGCTATAATCGAACTGGATTGAAAGCAATTAATATCAAATACGCGAACGGATGACACAAAAAAAAACGGCAGCGTTTCGAAACGGAAAAATCTTAATTAGCGGAATCAGATACAGCATACATCAGATTAAGATCAGAGATCAAGATGAAAATTAAAAGAACGTAAAACGCACCCATTCGATTGTCGTTTTGAGACGCCGATTGGGAGATGGAGGGAGACAGAGAAACAGAAAATGAATGAATTGATCGATCTGAGTTCAACGTTTGTTCGTTCGTTGTCGTTTAAAAGTTTGCTTGCCTGGTCACAAAAGATAATTTTTGAGGTTTTTTTAAATAAATAATTAAATAATTGAAAAAAAAATGTGTTTGCTGGCTTTTTTTATTGAAAATTGAAAAGAAGAGTTTTGTGTGTCGGATCAGCGCAGGTGAATGAAAGAGGTGGGAGTAGATTGTGTGTGTCCGGTGAGAATTCTCCGGTTTTGGTTTGTTACCAATTGGTTTCTGCCACGTAACATTTCTTGGATGAAAATAGAAATAATATTTACATCCATGTAATTATTTTTAAAATGAAAAATGTTTTACTTCTTAAAATTCGTTTCTTAAATTTACCAAATATGAAATTATAATTTAAAAGTTATACTAGTTGTGCGACATTCTTGATGCGGTAAATCCAAGAAGAATTTTTTATTCTGAAAAATGTTTAGAAAGTAGAAATTTATAATAAGGAATAAGGAATTGCAAGCAATTTAAAGAAAAGATATGTACAAAAATTAGATTGAGTATTAAAAATTTAGATGTCATTGTCTTGTTTGATAAATCAAAAAAGTTTTTTTTATTATTAGTATTAAAATTTAAAAATCTAAAATATATGAAGAATTGTAAACATCTATAATTATTATAATATCGAACATCAATATTTATTTGATAAGAAAAAAGATCATATCAAACAAAATCATAATATCTAATTTATAATTTTTTAAGTAAATGAGTTCGAAATTAACAAGGAGAATTCGTATTAATTTCTGGATATGATTCATAAATAAATTTTAAATTTTGATTTAAAATGAATTTTATGTACAGGATAAATTTTTCAGGATCCACTGAGGTCATATTTAGGCGGATTTTGATGTAACAAAAATTCTTTCAAATGGGTTTCGCAAATATGAAATATATAATTTCTTTAATCAAACATTGACATTTTCGAAGCGTCAGCTTCAATCAAAATCTCAAAATAGTCATGAAATTAGGCAACATTTTCTCAGTAATTAATTTGTTAAATAATCCCGCAAAAAATTGCTGACATGGCAATATGTCATTGGTTACCACTGGTAGTACGGTTACAGTTCGACGCATTCGAGTGTGCGGTTAGGTCTGATAGGACCGACGTGGATGTGGACAGCTGGTCCCACTGCCCTCCCACTGCCACCGACTAACTGGGACCCACGGGCCGCCCTTCTATCTTTTGGGACAAAGTGGACGGCTAGATCGCAGCCTGCTTTAGAACGTGCAAAGACACGCGCCACTGTGTGACGTTCGTAGTGCTGAATACTTGATTCGGGTGTGGGCCCAAGTTAAGAGCACATCTATCTTATTAAATTTTTTTATCAAGTTTTGATGGCTAATTAATACCGAGGTTAGGGCTGAAATTTATCAGGTTTATCCACCTAGTTTCCAAATATAATACAAACATCCCTTTTGATACAAAATCATTAACTACTAATAACTATCTGCAGTTTCGAATGTATAATTCTTTTGATTTGTCACCATTTATTGCATACTACATTTTATAGTTTATGGATGAATATTCAAAGGTTGTCTTTGTCACATTTCAACTTCATAAAATTAATGTTCATGCATCCTTGTTCTTTATCAATCAATTAAAATCATCCTTATATCTAAAATTTTAAATACAAAATCTTGTGGATCCCTAACCTTTGTCAATGAATCAAATTCAACCATTTACTTTCTAAATTATGCATATATCCATTGTTTTTATCATGCCAACTCAACAAAATATGCACCTCTTATAAATATTAGATGTAGATATCATATAGAAATTCTGGATTAGATATAAAGTTCAATCAGTATATCATCAAATTCAACCTTCTTCTTGTAGTGGTAGTACACATACAACCCATTAGATTAATTTGATTTATGGTTTAGCTAATATCGTAAAATTAAATTCACTCATCTTGTTTAAGGCAATATGAGAAATTAACAAATTTTATTTTGAGTTCCAGTAAAATCTTTTAATTTCTTTTAAAAATTTAGCCAAGTTCAACCTACAATAATAAATATATTATTTTAAATAAGTTATTAGATGCATTAGTAAATAAATTTTATTAGATCTATTAAATAATAAAGATATCGAGTTGAAAAGCACATCATCAAACTGACCTTTATTAGTAGCTGCGAGACAAGTGCTCGTGCTTTAACTCAAGAATTTATATGTTTTAGTTCATCTAATAATTTATCTAAAAAACTTTTTGTGAAAATTAAAAAAGCCTCTCAAATTAGAGTGAAATATTCTTTAACAAAATTTTGGAATGAAATCACTTGAATCCGTGGAAGTAGAATCTCCACATACACGCAAGGGTGTGAAGGATGCTTTGTTGGATATGCAAAATCGTGAGGATTACTTGTTAATTTGCAAAACAGCACGGGCCTAGATAGTTTAGTCTAAAATCAAACGCAAATGAATGATTAATTAAACGACATACAACACAATGTTGTTTATACTAAAACGACGATGTCGTTTAACTGCAACAAAATCCCTATCCTTAACCGACAATCAAAAACCCCAATCCACTCGAATCCGTCCGCAGCCTGGCTTTCGCCGCGACTCCTCACCGCAACATCTTCGGCGATACCTCCGTCACCGGTGAGTTCCAACACTCTCCCTTTCCAATCCTCGTTCTCTTCATTTCGAAATGAATCTCGAGGACTCTCCGACGACTTTCCCGGGCCCAATCGACCCGTCAGTTCTCTACGAGCAAGAGCAACACGTCTCGTCGGCGATATGGGAAGGCCAAGACCGTGGCACGCTGCGATGTCACGAGCACACCTCGAAAATCGATGGCTGGAAGCTGACGAAAAGACAAATCGATCTCGTCTCCAAAGCGGGATTTGGACGGTTCAGATTGATCGGACAAATCAGCTTAAACAATCCGCTGATTTCAGCTCTGGTCGAGCGGTGGAGACGCGAAACCAACACATTCCACCTCCCGCACGGCGAGATCACCATCACGCTCGACGAGGTGGCGCGGATTCTCGGACTCCGCATCGACGGAGAAGCCGTCGTTAGAGACAACGCTTTCTCGGGCACGCACGTGGAGATCTGCGAGAAGTTGTTGGGGAAAGCGCCGAATTCGGATGCGAAAGAGATAAAAGGAGGGATGGTGAAGCTGAGCTGGCTTAAAGATAATTTTTGCGAGTGTCCGAAGGACGGTAGCGAGGAGGAGGTGGAGCAGAGGACGAGGGCGTTTCTGTTGTACTTGGTGGGGAGCACGATATTCGCGACGACGTCGGGAAATCTCGTGCCGTTATTGTATTTGCCATTGTTCAAGGATTTTGAGAAGGCGGGGAAGTATGCTTGGGGCGCCGCGGCTCTGGCTTTCTTGTATAGGCAGCTTGGTAAAGCTTCTATGAAATCTCAGTCTACTGTTAGTGGCTCCTTGACGCTGCTTCAGGTGAGTTGCCATTGTATTGGATGTTGTGAAATTTGTGTTGTTTTCAAATATTGAAATTGAGGAGAACCTGAAATTTTATTGATGGTAAAAGACTTTTTACAATGTCTTGAACGAAATTGAATAATTGAGCCCTTAGATGAATACAATAATTTTGGCTAGAGGAATTGATCACTAAAAGTTGTGTGAGCAAATGTGTGTTGTTCAGCGGAGGTAAAATTGTAATGGGAAGATGTAAAACTTGTTAAATATTAGGAATTTGACGTTTGATTCTCCATGTGTGGGGGTAGAATGAGTTGTTTTGTCGATGTTGTAAAGCATTTGGTGCCATTTGGGTTTAATTACATTAAGTACTCGTTTTCAGTGTTGGAGTTACTTTCATCTTAACATTGGCCGGCCGGAGCTTAAGCAGGAGGTGTTCCATCAATTTCCGCTTGCCCTTCGTTGGAAAGGGAAACTAAATAATCAAGCTAAATCTGATGTAGTTATGTACAGGCAGAAATTGGACGCTCTGGAGCTACTTGATGTAAGTATTTTAACTTTGTCCTCCAGTTTTGAGTTTCTTGTGTAGATTTTTGTTGCTTCCTTGATATCTGATGATCCAGATTGGTGCAAACAGATTAATTGGACTCCTTACAAGGATTTGGACAGTGGCATACCAGAAGATGTTAGAGGTGATTTTATTCTGGGAAAATCTAGAACGATCCTCATTTGTATGGACAAAGCTGAATGGCATTTGCCTGATCGTTGTTTGAGGCAGTTTGGCTTGCATCAAGTAATCCCGAAAGATGTGCAGCGAAGAGAGATGAAAAGTAATGAACTTGATATGGAGGTGGACTCATCTAAAAAGATGGATTTAGAGTTGCAAGAGTGGTCAAACCGCCAAGAAAATATCGTGGATGGTGTAGAAGATGGGGAAGGCATGGACGAAAGCGAATACATTCAGTGGTTTTCAAAAATTACGCGGAAAAAGCTTCATAGGCAAGCGTTTGTTCCGTCTCAGTTTCAAGAATCAGTAAGCATCTTCGTTTTCTTTTCTAATTAATTTTCTTCAATTCATGTAGTACGTGTAATAGCAAAATATGTTTAGTTGTCCCTACATTCAAGTTAATGTTATATTTATGCAAAATTTTACAGGTAGCCGAAATGATGAAAATTCAAGAAATAGCATACGCAGCTTCAACAGAAAACTTAAGTTTTAAAAACAAGGTAGCATTCGAGAAGATTAAAGCAGTAGTGGATAGATTTCTAGGAAATCGAGTAGAAGGTTTCAAGGCACTAGAGAAAAGAAAGAGAAGTAGTGAAGATGGTCAGGCTGATGAAGAATTGTAAGTTTCTGCTAGCTGCTGTGTAAATTCCATAACAATGATTCTGATTTCTGTACTAGTAACCAGCTACGCTATTGCTAACAGGCTGATGTATTTATTTCATAATTTATATTTCTGAATCACTTTAAGTAACTTAACAACTTAGCATCTTTGAGTGAATTTGACGTACCCATCTTGCATTCTTTGTAGTTTGCAAGTGGAAATGAATGATGCATGAATTTCTGTTGCTTGTGTTCCAGACGTAAGGTGAAAGGACATTAATGATGAAGTTTTAAAATCATTAGACCTTTATGATTTTAACCACAACTATAATAGGAGAGAAAGCTTTTATGAAATTATCCCTTTTATTTATCGGGCATGGATAAAAAAAATTCGCTGAAGTATGCACACCAATTTTATTTTAAAAATATTCGTTAATCTCCCTTTAAAATTTAAAAAAGGAAATCTTAAATTTTAATTTAAAAAAATGGGATAATGTTTTGACCTCCCCTGAATTTTGCTCTAATATCATATGTAAGGCCTCATTTGGGTTTATATTAGCATGTCACCAACTTTTATCTTTTTGTATCATTTCGTTTGCTTTTGAATCAAAGGATTGGGGCATTTTGGTAAAAGCACAATGAATTCTCACAAAGTGATATACCAATGAGAGAGGGAATCAATGCTTTTAAGAAGTTGCAGAACTTCATAGACAGCACCAATACAGATTCATCTCAACAGAAACAAAATCGCGAAATGGAAACAAAAACATAGAGCAACATAAAGCAACAAATTAACCCAATTGAGGCAAAAACTTTAACAAAACATAGCTAATTGAGTACAAAAAGAAATCGTATAAGCTTTTCGAGTAACGAAGAAGCCAATTAAAATCATAGAGCAACATAACTAAAAGAGCTTAAACTTCAAAACAATTCAATTGGATCAAAAAATTCGTGTTCTAAAGGTTAACAAAAAAACAAATTTGAACATTCAAAAAGGAGTTTTTTTTTTATTTGACCCCTTGTGGGAGGTCATTTACTCTATCTAACCGTCATTTCATTTTTATATATTTGTGACCCTTTTGATGTGAAAAGATATAAATGTCCTTCTATTATATTAAAAGAGAGACAACTCATATAAACCCATTTTACTCTTCTCCTAGCTATTGTTAAAAATTATTCAAATTTCAAATCTCTGAAAGCATAGATTTTATCAAAGGTTGAAGAACTGAAAATAATATCCAAATTAGATTGACATTCCTTTGTTACATTTGGTTTGGAACTTATTTCAATGATTAATTACTTGAAAAAAAAATACCATTTATACGTATTAGTTGTGCAAATTTTCTAAGTCTTATAATTTTGCCCGACCATGTCACTTGTGCAAAATTTCAAAAACTATTTTTTGCACGACCATGTCATGCGACACAGTAGTTACAATCTATTTTTGTACTACTCCTCCGTGCAATTGCAAGACATAGTCGTGTAAAAAAGAAATGGTTCTTATCTACTTTTGTTATTTTTAAAATTATTAAGGGTATCTTTGTACTTTTCTGTACAAAGAGGGTATAGAAACAGTTAAAATAAAAAAGAGGGTCGGATTAGTTAGTAGATTTTATAAGGGGTTATTTGGTTAAATTTTGCCCATACAAAAAGATCAAAACATTCACCTCAAAGCAAAAACAAATTTTCCCAATACATGATAACAAGATCAAACAACAAAGTTTCATTTTCTATTCTCTCTCTCTCTCTCTCTTTTCCTTGTCAACAAATTCCATGGTTGATTCGTCTTGGTCTCTAGCAGGGATTTATTTTATTTGACCTCCTTTGGGGGATCATTTGCTAAATCTAACCCCAATTTCATTTTCATATATTTGTGACCCCTTCTCTATGTAAAAAGACCTAAATGTCCTTCTATAATATTAAAAGAGAGACAACTCTTACAAAGCCATTTTACTTTTCTCTTAGCTATCGTCAAAGATTCTTCAAATTTCAAATCTCTTAAAGCATCGACTTTATCCAAGGTTGAAGAACTAAAAATAATATATAAATTAGATTGACATTTCTCTGTTACATTTTATTTTTGGAACTTATTTCATTGATTAATTACTTGAAAAAAAAGTACCATTCTTATGTATTACACAGCATAGTTGTGTAAAATTCCCAAAGCCATTTTATATGTTCGTGGAATCCCTAATTCAAATTGAAATGCACAATGATTCAGTAGATAAGATTTTCTTTTTATTTCTTAAAGCTGAAAAAAAGTCCCTTTTCGTTTGAGAAATCCCGAGATAAATATTCATTTATTATTATTATTATTGTATGTTATATGATATGAGAGCCCAAAAAAAAAAAAAGAAGAAATGGTTTTTATAAGATTAGTTCGCACAACACAACCTGTAACGGTCCTAAGGTAGCGAATAGTTGCAATATTAGTTGCAATATATTTTTGCATGACTCCTCCGTCCAATTGCATGACATAGTCGTGTAGAAAATATATGTTGGTTATCTAATTTTGTTATTTTCACAATTATTAAGGGTACCTTTTACTTTTCCTTTCCAAAAAGGAGTTAGAAAGAGTTAAAATAAGAAAATGATTAAGATAGAGTTAATGGATTTTATAAGGGGTTATTTAGTAAGATTTTGCCTTTGTGGCAACCCAAGCCCCCAACATAAACAACCTGAATCCGATAACCTCTCTTATCAACCTGACAGGCCCCCACTTCTGTACCACTAACACAAGACCACCACTATGCTACACGTAACTCCAACCCTAACCCAACAATTGGGGAAATTGGGGAACTTGGAAATCAACCTACCGGATTCAAAAAAAAAAAAAAAAATTCCAATCCAAGACTCGGAGAGAGTAGACAAGGCAGCCCTGAAGATTCAACCAATGGCTACAAATGAGGGAATTGGCGCCTTATTGCGAAAGGGGGAGCTTGGAGAGGATTTAGAGGAGAATATGGTCGGAGAATAAAAGGGTGATACCAATTTTGAAGAACTAGAGATTAGGTTTTTTTTTTTTGTGTTGTCCTTTGAAGGCGAGAGTTGCATAGTGAAGAGAACATGGTGATTCAAGGGTTTGAAAATGGTATCATTCACATCTCTAGACTCCATCTGTGTACAAAAAATGAAGAAAAAGACATGAAGAAGGGCTTGAGAAAGTGAAGTCTGAAGAGCGAAGGAAGGAAGAGAAAAGGGATGTAAATTAAGGGCAAAATAGACTTTTAATTTTTTATTAATTTAAAAATAAACATAATCCGTTAGCTATACGCTAGCTGAACCTGGATGATACGAAAGATAAAGGAGATAATTCAATTTGCCTCCGAGATTAGGCTTAAAAAAAGTTGAGGGCCTTAGTTTTCTGAAATCTAAGATTACCCCTTGAGGTTACTGTAACACCGTTATATTTAATAAAAAATATATTAAACCGTTAGATTTAACGGAAAATGTATTAAATAATAACTTAATACTAATATTAGATTTAATAAAAAATATATTAAATAATAATTTAACGCTAATAAGCAGTAAAATAGATTATAATACACTTTTCTAAATGGTTTATAAAGCGTTAAGTTACTATTTAATACATTTTTTGTTAAATATAACGGTGTTACAGTAATCTCAGGGGGCAAATTTAGGTTTAAAAAAATTGAGGTTCTTAATTCTTTTCACCTAACCTCGAGGAGTAAATTGAAATTATCCCAAAGATAAAAGGCTTGATAACGCGTTAATATAAACGAAAAAGAGGCTTCCTCAACATTTTAGCAAAGTTCAGGGAGTTCAATGATATTATCCTGAAAAAAATTATTAACGACCTCCATTTATTTTCCAAAAAATTTTCCCTTTAAAAAAATCACGAAGTAAAACGACAATGTCGTTTATCTTCTAAAGTCCCTTGTACGACGAACCGACAATCCAAACACCCAAACCAGTGCCAGAACCGTATCGTTCCCAACCGAGTGCGGCGAATACTACGTCGCCGGTGAGTTTACCTTCTCTATTGTTTGATTCTAGCATGCATCCTTCTTCTTGTTCATTATGTTGTGTTTGCTTCGGTTGCTTAATTCTTTCATAAATATATATTTTCTTTAACTTTTAGGTCAATCCAACTGCTTGTGCCTTTTTTTTCTGCTTTTATAAGAAGCGAACTGTGTAGTTTTTCGTATAATTATTTTATTTTATGGATTATATTAGTGCACATGTTAAACAAGACTCTCAGAGCTGAAAGTCTTTCTGGAAAAACTTATCTGAATTTTTTCTTGTACTTTTTTTCATAGAAAAAGAAATGCTTCCAAAATTTTTGTTTGTGATAAAATTTAGTTATCTATTTTTGGTGGCTTTGCAGTGAAGGAAATGGATCTTCTGCTATTGCAAGGGGAAGTTGATGACTTCAAAGAGATCATGGGAATCATCAACAAAGAAATGGATTTAGTTAGTTTAAGTGATGAGAATCTTCGCCGTGTCTTTACCATTTTCGAGATAGCATTTGGAGTGGTCAATGGCCGAACAAAACCGGTAAGAGAGAATGAACTAGTTTGGCATTTCTTTTATTTTTCATATATTGCTTGCTCAATGTCCATTTTTTTAAATTTTATATATGAATTTATTTGGTTTTTGAATTTTATAGGTTACGGAAGCAGATGTAGATCAGTTATGGTGTTCTAGTGTTGATGGTGTGGTAAGTTTTTTGATTAATTGGTTTGATGCTTTTTTAGTTTGTATTGAGAAGAGGAAGAGGAGACTGAATTTTAAGAATCTCCACCATTTAGATGATCAAATCAACAAACCCTTGAAACTTACAAATGAATTGTTTATCATGCAATGATGTTATGTGGCAATTCTTTTCATTGAATGGTTGCAATTTATCATGCAGGTGGCTGTGGCCAAGCAGGTATTGGATTATGCATGTGAGATGACTTTTCAGGACTTAGATGAACAGCAGAAGCCAGCAGTGCTAGGGATGTTAAGAAGTGCATGCAATATAATTGGGAAACAATGTGTGCTTGACTCGAGTCAATTCCGTGTACTTGAAGAACTTCAAGCTGAAGTTGGTTTGACAATGGGAGAGGGACTGGTAGGTGGGGAAACAGAGAGCGAGATTAAGGAGCAGGTCCCTCTAGGGCAAGCATCTACTAAGCCCTGTATTTCATGGCCTCGAAATGGTCGTATAACCCTGGAGTGGATTCAGGTTCTTATTTCTACCTTTAAGTGGTCTTCATGGAATGACCCAAAGGAGTTTCAGAATATAATGCCTGTTGCTGTGCTTAAAAAATTGATTAATGCTGCTTCAAAGATCTTGAGAGGTGAAAAAAACTGTGTTAAAATTCATGCTAGAGATGTTTCAGAAGTTGTTGTTGTCGGTGACATTCATGGGCAGTTTCATGACCTGATTTCCCTTTTTGAAGAAAATGCTGGATTTCCATCGGATCATCGATATTTCGTCTTTAATGGTAATTTTGTTGGTAGAGGTTCCTGGGGTTTGGAAGTACTTTCAGTTTTGTTGGCGTGGAAGGTATGACAGAAATGTTATATATATTTTCGTCTTTTGAGTTTATTATTGGCCATTACAACTTTATCACTAGCTAAACACAACAGAGAAGAAAGTATATTATAAAATTGTATATAACTTATAGCCTTGTAGAATGGCAATATGACTCTCACAACTAATCATCCTTTTGCATATTAAAATTAAAGATAAGCTCTACTTTTTACCATACAAAAATTTGTCTAATAATGTTTTCTTGTAATCAATGAGTTTAACATTTGTGATGTCTTTTTAAAGAAATTCAACATTCTTCACTTTCTATGCTACGTTCCTCAATGTTGTTACAAGTTCACAATTTCTATGGTTTTGAAATCATGCATTTAACAAATAATAATAAATTAGCTACATCTAGTAATAAATTACTTTTTCAGTTCAAACAAATATTTTATGCCTATGCTTTTGTTTGAATTCACAATTTGTTAGAGTATGCTATGCAGCTCTAATTAACATGAAGCTAGAGAGGTCTGTGATAAGGGTGAAACAGATGACTTTGATGGAGAATCTTGAACTATTTTGGAAAAGTTTTTGAATATTTGAACATGGTCCATTGGAATTCTCTAGGAACAATCGTCTATGATAAATGCTTATAGCTAATATGTTATCTGTTCTGGATTATAGGTCTTGATGCCTCATAAAGTATATTTACTCCGTGGGAATCATGAATCAAAAGCCTGCGCACTAAAAAATGGTTTCTGGGCCGAGATATGCACTAAATTTGGCAAAAAAGATTGCAAAGTTGTCTATGATAAATGCTTGGAGAGTTTCAAAGCACTTCCCTTGGCGTCACTTATTGCGAGTAGCACCTACGTAACACATGGGGGATTATTTCGTAGTGTGTACAGTACTACTGCTATACAGAGTTCTGGAGGGAAGAGAAGAAAGTTGGATACTTTATCTATTGGTTCTTTAAAGGAGTTAGCTAAAGCAAACAGATTTGTTGAAGATGTAACTGAAAATGGTTTATTGGCTGATGTTCTATGGTCTTACCCATCTTTGGAACCTGGGCTCGTAGAAAATAAAGTGAAAAAATTAGGTCTACTTTGGGGTCCTAATTATACTGAGGAGTTCTTAAGTGAAAACCATTTGAAGGTAACAATACTTGAATTGGGTGGGCTTTTGTCATTAGTTATTTGAATTTACCTTGAACTTCCTATTTCTGTTTATATATATATGTATGTATGTATGTATGTATGTATATATGTATGTATATTATGATACACTTTTTAACCAGATATCTTGTGCAGGAAGTTTGTACTGAGATTGTTGAGGTCTGGGTTAATTATCCTTGGGCCCATAAGTTTCTGAAAGAAACACTTGGACCCTTTTTTTAATATATTTCAAAAACCTTTGGATCTAAGTGTGTTTTAGGGGAACCTTTAGGAATTCAGTATAAACTTCTCTATCTTGTTGTCACCATTCCACTATTGCATTTCTCTTTTGCTTTCATTGGAAATGGAAGTATTGAGTTTTGCTTTTGTTTTTGGTTCCTAGAGTTATATATCTGGTAAAATTGCTTTCTAATGCACTTTATTAGTTTTAAAAAGAAGTTTTAAGGTCAAGGCTGTGTTTGCTTTTTCTTGTCTTTGTGAAGAAGAGTGAAACAATGCAAATAGCTACAGATCTAAGAGAAAATTTTAGGTTTTCAAAATGCAATATTAGTTTGGGTAGAAGTTCTGTCTCCCCTCTGTCAATTCCTATCTATTTTGACAATTATTAAGAATTGCTATGGTAAGACTGTATGATCTTTTCTCTGTTGCTATTGCAGTTAATTATAAGATCACATGAAGGTGCTGAGGCAAGGACTGGTCAGAATGAATCTAGAAATATGTTAAATGGATACAGCATAGATCATGATGTAGCATCAGGGAAATTATATACTCTATTTACTGCTCCAACACAGGTTCAGATTTTGTTACTGTGCCTTTGCAATCTACTAGTTTTTCTTGTAGTATTATCCTGCTCTCTTTTCTAACATACTTACTGGAATAATTCTGTTCATGTTCCTTTTTTTTTAATAATTAAATTAAATTTATTTATTTATTTTTTAATATTGTACAATACAAAACTTCTCTTGCAACTTCTGAACAGTGTTATAATTTTGATTCTTTTAGAAGATACTGGGTCTGATAGACTTATTGCCATCTGGTATGCAGTTTGGCGGATTTGATAATGTAGGAGCATATGCAGTCTTAAAGCCTCCCAAGTTCGATTCTCCCACGTTCCTCCCACTCAAAGCAGCAAAAAGACCAGAGGTATCTGGCTATTGGTTGGGGAGATGACGTAGAAAACTTAAGAGATTTCTTTTCTTTTATCTTAATTATTTATATTGAAATATGATTAAGCTGATGCTACTTGTTTAATAGGTACCTCCTTATGATAGTTTTTTCTATGAAGACATTGATTCAGATGGAGTTGAAGACTCTATATCAACAGATTCAGATGAGGAACACAACTTGACATTGAGGGATGCAATTGAAGGACAAGACTTGACATTGATGGTAAGTTGGCGATATTCTCTTTTAAGAAATTCTTTTCTTGGGTGGAATCAGTGGAGTGAGGTTTGTCAATAGTGACTGACTGAGGATCTTTGCTTTATCATCGGAGTAGATTGAGGTCCCGTTGTATATTTTGAGCCAGTCAATCATAGATTTTTTTGTCTTAATGGTGTCTAGGTGTTATTTTCTTTTGGTAACTCTGGTGTTAGTCTATGGGACCCGTGCGAAGTGCCCCCTCCACATGGATTGGCTGAACCTCAGACCGTAATTCGTAGGTGTGACCCCGAGGAATTGGTGCCTGTGGGAGTCACAGGTTAGAGCTAATACTTCTTAGGCGCCCAACACAGGCTATGGCCACAAGGAATTGATGTCAAGGGAAGTCAAACCTTAGACCTAATGCTTCCTAAGCAACAAAGCTAAGTGACTTAACATTGTGCCAGCCCCTTGGGTTTTGTTTTCTTCTGATTTTCTTAGTCTCTTCTAGGTTGAGAATGATTTTTCTTCTTGAAATTTAATATGCTGCACCTTTGAAGTACCTTATGCATTCTCTTTCTCATAATCTTGGATTGAATAGGAGACCAACATAGAACTAAACAAAAAGATGCTAGCTCAAGGAGAAAAAATAAAACAATTGGAGAGCCTTGTTGAGGAGTTACGGAAAGAGCAGGGTGATCATTCAAAGAGGATGGAAGACATGTTAAGTACTCTATTACAGCAATCATCTCGCAAAACTCGTGGCAAAGGTACTATTTTAAAACTTTTTTTTATTTCATTAGCAATAGAATGTCTATGACATGCACATGCAAATACTCATGAAATCCAGCAGGTTCTTGATTATTACAGGCATCAAGAATGTCAGAATTTAGACCTGAATAGTCAATGGCAGCTGCATAACAGAAAATACGAGCAGGAGGTTGACTGTAAGGCAAGAGAAACTTCATGTTAAGATCTGGTCGAAGAGATGTAAAAGATTTTGTCTTTCATTAGAGTAGGTGTGGTGATCTAAAGGTGGATGATTATTGTTGGAATCTAAATAACTTTCCCTGGATTGTTTGTGAGGTGTTGACAATTCTTTGCTTAGTGTCAACAGATTGAGGGAAAGTGAGGTGTGATGTACGCGCAAATTGCCAAAGCCAAATTAAAAGAAGCATTACAAAAGCGTCAGATTGGAAGAAGCAAATAGAAGATGTGGAAAGGTGAGTTGGCAACATGAGATGAAAATTTCTGAAAATGCTAGGAGATGACGGTTACTTGAGGGCTTAATAATTTTTAGGAGAATTTTAGCATGTGGGTGAAAACTTTGTATGTGCTACCAGGAGTTTTGATTATTCATTTCCTAAACAGTCCCTCTGAAGATAATCTTTGTTCGTATTTATTAGTTTCCACTTTATCTGTTTTTCAGTTCCCTAAGTAAATTTTCTTATCTTTCCATAAACATTATTCTTATCTTTCTATAAATGCATACTAGTGTTGAAGTTGGAAGATGCTTTTGATTTTCCCACGATAAAACAAAAGAAATCATTTAATTTTTAAGCCAATTCTCTGTGAAATTTATGATTGTTCTATGGTGCCTTTACTTCTGTTTGTACAAAGGGCCTTCATTTTATGTGAATTTGGTGAGTAGTTTTTTGTTTTGACTATGTGAATTTGGTTTCCCTGAGTGGTTTTGTGGAGTTATTGGTGTTTGTGAAAGAGAGAATGTTTCATTTTATATGGCTGAATTAAAGGATACTAGTCATGTATGTAGGCATCCTATTTTCATATATATTTGAATGAATGAAGTCCTTTCAACTGATGAAGTACTATGTTGGTTTTGTGTAAGATAATGGAGAGTTGACTCATTTATTAAACAATTTTAAGATGATATCTTCCAAGCTGGTAAATTATACGAAAATAGTGCATTTAAGAATAGCAGCCAAAAGGAATGTCAAGGATGGCTGGAGTTTGCAACTAACCTGAAGCTGCAAGCAGTTTAACAAAGATCGTCAAGAAACTTGTCACATGCTTGTGTTTGCTAAAGAGATGTTTTCTTCTCCTACAGGGGCAATACAAAGAGGTAAAATTAGCTCTGTTGATCATCTTTTCTTGATATATGGCCACGCTGAATGTATAAATATAACCTTTGAAGCATCAAGTTGCGCAAAATTTGGGGTTGTTTCATGACTGAAGCTTAGTGAAAGCTTTTATTTCAGGTAGATTTTAGCTTATGGTTCTGCAGAATGGTTATTGGATTATCCAGCATGAGCTTAACCTCTCCCTCAAGTATTGAACTAATTAAGCACAAATGATAGCCAACAGAAGTAGTGAACTGATTGCAAATGACATCGAACATAGTCTTGTTCTGATTTGCATGAATCTACTGTTTGGCATTAGAGAAAATACATTATTAAGTAGAGTTTTTATTAATCAAAAGATGAAAATTGGAGAATCGCCAATTGGCTTCATATTTAGAGTAAATGGATAAATTCATGTTCTTTTGGTAAGGAAGGAAAAACAATATATTTAAGCAACAAATATAACTCTTAACATATTTGCATGTCTTAGTAAATAGTTTTCTAAGTTTTTAGTCTAATCTTGTTTGTTATAAATTATGAAAGGGAGAAATTCACCAGTATGATCAAGATTTCCTCTGTGAAATTACTTTTGAAATGCCTTATAACACTTTTTATTTCTAGATAGACATTCTTCCTTTACTCAATCCAAAGAGTATGAATGCTAAATCGTTTCTGGGATCTTAGTACTGTAAAAGGCATTCTCATAATACAAATTTAATTAGAAAACAAAACACAAAATTTTATTAAAATAAAACAGTTAAAAAAAAAAACAAAAGAAAAATAAAAGATAAACATGGCAGAGCTATTCAATGGCTATTTTGAGATGTGTATTTTAATATGAGAGTTACAAAAGTTTACACAATGAGCTATAAACACACGATTTTATTAATATAAAACGTCCATTCCAATTTATTACAAATTAGAATGGAAAAAACATCAAATGTTGAAACTTTATTTATCATTCCACTAGCTTATGCCATTAATTTATCCTTTTTTTTCCTCAAACTTTGCAGTGGCAAGGAAGAGGGGTGGGAATTTTGGTGCACAAACACATACGAAAAGAAAATAACATAATTTAATAAATAATTAAAGTTACTCTGATATGTGGTGATCTCACTTGAACTGAAGAAGCAGAGCATATCCGCACCTCCTACATTAAACATTTTTAGTAAAAATAATATTTTAGTTTAATTGATCTTGGAGACAAAGGATAAGTGAAAGTTATTATGTGGTTTGTGTGTTTAATTTGTAAGATTTTAAAAAGAAAGATGAAGTTTGGAAATGACAAAAACTGCAAGAATAGAGAAGATTATTCAGCGGACTTACCGTGGTGTAAAAGCGCTTGGCTATTCATCTCTACATATAAGGACTAAATAACTTAATATAAAATTTTGACACAATTTTTTAATCTT
This sequence comes from Boswellia sacra, assembly GCA_013180625.2. NCBI lineage: Eukaryota > Viridiplantae > Streptophyta > Magnoliopsida > Sapindales > Burseraceae > Boswellia > Boswellia sacra. The sequence continues at coordinate 703,599 of SNVD02013895.1, forward strand.
TGATCTTATCAAATTCGGTAGTTGAGATTGAATATCAAAAAATTATATTTAATTCTGTCAGTTTATCAATTATCTCAACATTTGAATTTTTGAATGTTTGTAGATCTTTATATTTAATTTTGTGGCAAAAAAAATTGTGTAAAGGATCCTTTCTCGTATATATATGCATCTCTTTGCTGGTTTTCAACAAAGTTCGAAACGCTTAAGCCTGGAGTATAGATTATCGCCACTTTTTTCAACGTCGTCAAATGTTGCAACCCTGTAGTCCGCCACAGACTCATGCACTCTCTGATTTCTAATTCTCTGAGGCAAGGCATGGCTCGTTCCTTCACTATCCATTCTTGAATCGCTAGGTTCCACAGTTTCAAGACTCGCAGTTTGGGAAATCCCCAACCTGAACATGTCATTGTATCCCCCAAGTAGGACCGAGAGAAAAGCCTGAGGATGTGCAGGTGAGGCAACCGTCCTAGCACTGGCATTGGATCATCATCTAATTGTGACCCAGATAAAGTTAGCATCCTGAGGTTAGGAGGAAGTTCAGCAATAGTCAAGCATCTTTCCGATAGTCCTCCTAACAAATACAGGTCTTGTAGCTTGTGAGGTGGCCACATGGTTGGCAATATGAGACCAAATCGGGAATTAGATTCCTGTCTTATTGATCTCAACTTTAGGGATTGAAGATCAGCTAGTTCAGAAACCCATTCGGCTGTTGCCCGTGCTGTGGATTCTGAAGTGCATGTCAGACCCAGCTTTCTAAGTCCTGTCAATGTTTTTAGGAAACCAACTCCACCATCATCTATAGATAGCCCCCATAAGGTATGCAAGTTGGTTGGTGGCTGTGAAGCTAACAACGAGCTGCTGAAATTACTAGAACAACTCCAGTTCAAACAGAGATGCCGCAGTTTCTTTGCTTGCCATATGGAAGTAGGCAAATCGTGTATTATAGTGTGCTTCACATCTAAAGTCTCTAAACATGGCAGATTTCCGAGAGAAGATGGAAGGGAATCTATCGCAGTTGATCTCAAGCCTAGGTAGCTTAAGAGAAACAGTTTTCCTATTACATCATCAGATAGCTCAGGTTTGTATACACCCTCAAGATCTAGAACCTTGATTAATCCAAAACCTTTTTTAGTTATAATCTTGTTAAGAAACATACCTATTTCTATGGCTGGTCTGCCTGGTACTCGGGTGTCAAAGGCCACATATGAACGTAGGTTCTCAAAGCTAAGAAATGAAGAGCCCAAGTCATTCCTGATGCCCAAGCCCAAGCGTGCTGCCAGTCTCCGAACCCCAAATTTTGGTTGATTGTCAGGAGATGAATGGAATTGCTGGTGAAAGAATCCTAAATCCGCTGCTTGTGGGGAGAAGATATCATATAGGACACCAGACAAACGACATGTTTTAGGGCTTCCGTCTAATCTCCATTTTACTTGGATCATGTTTCTGATTACCAGCTCTTCAAAATACATTTCAGCCAGATCTTCAGGGATGGTAGTTTCTGTGGCTGGATGGAAGGGCTCTGTTACAAAACCCTCAGAAACCCATAGATGAATCAACCTCCTTACAGGAATCTCAAATCCTCTAGGGAAAAGCCCCAGGTAAAGAAAGCATGGCTTTACCTGAGAAGGTAGGTCTCGATAGCTTAAAGCCAAGATATCTCCACTAATACTGTTTGCACGATTAATCACTCTTGACCATTCATCATAGCTTGGTTCTTTAATTGACAACAAGCCTCCCAGCAAGACTATTCGTAGAGGTAAACCACCACATGCGTCCAGGATTTGCTTTTGCTTGTCAAGTGTGATAAAATCATCTGATTGATTCAAGACATGTTGTGCTTTTGGTGCCTTATTTAGAAACAACTTCCAGCTCTCCTCGGTGTTTAACCGGCCAACTTTTAGAATTGGGCCAGCTGCATACCGTGCTACATCTTCATTGTGAGTAGTAATAACTATGCTGCTCCTAGAATCTTTTGGGGGAATGACTCCTTGGCAGAGGGCTTCCCAAACTTGAGGTGACTCAACATCTTCAATGACAATAAGACACCTTTGGTTTTCTAATATTTCAGCGAGCGGCTTAATCAAGTTCCCTTCTGGAACAGTTGCATCACCCACAACAGGGATTCCCTTGACCTGCTTTAGTATGTCACTCAAAACGTATCTAGCTTTGAACATACTAGGAACATGAACCCAAGCACTTCCATCGAATTCCCTCTTCGCAAGGAGTTTGTTATATACAGTTCTTACAAGAGTTGTTTTGCCTGAGCCGCCCTCACCAACCACTGCAATGACTTGAGAAGACGAACGAGCAACTCCTAGATCTACCAATTTAGTTTTAAGTTCCTCAGAACCGACAACATCTGTTTCCTCCTCCATACAGAAATGATCTGAAATTCTTCCCCATCGCTGCTGCATTACACTGGAGTGGCTTTGCTGGTCTTTAAGATCAATTTGTTGAGAGCTCGATTCTGTTTCGTTGTTGTTGCCAGCAATGCCTTGGATATCAGTCATCTCTAACATGCGATCATAGGATGACAAATGCTCTGTGAACTCATCCTCAAATGTCTTCGTCTCGTGTTGAGTCTTGTGGCAGCTGCACACAGACGTGGCAAAAGGCCATCGGAACCTCTTCTTAGAACCACTAATCTTTGTCTTCATCTGAAAGGCTTCTTTTGTTAGCAAGGTGTCAACTGCATTCTCTGCAGAGTAAACTGCTTGCAAAAGCTTCACCATCCTGTGGACATGATCATATTCACTCATTGAACCACCGGTAGGTGAGGCTTCAAGGTCTTCTGCAAGTTTTAAATGTCGCTTCAACAAATTGAGTGTGTTAATTGCTGTCTGTACTTGCATCTTTAACGCGGGGTGCTGATCACAGATTATTGTTAACGTTGATTCTTTCTGTAACGTTTCTATTAAAGCAGAAACTACTACTTGAGCATCCATGGCAGTCATCAAGTAATAATGAAAAAGTGGTTAACAAGAGGAAAAACAAATTAAAGATAGATTTTTTGTTTTGTTTTGTTTTGTTTTGTTTTTTCATTTAGGTATTGGCTCGGAAACTTGGGTTCTGTTTGATATTTGTTTGCAAGATAACTTGGCAACATCTCACTGAGGGATGACTGCTTTGGTTTGCTGCAATTGACGAATTTAATTCTTTTCTTTACTTTCGGAAGATTACTTAACCTTGCTTTGCTTCAATTTCAAGCAAATACTTAAAACAAAATGTTCCATTTTTTTTTAATTATTTTTTCTTAGAAAGACTTTATTCATTCCAAAACTGATGCAGCAAAACATTATGTAAAGAGAATAAACAAGCAATCCAAAACAACCTTCCAACAATCCGTAGAATCTCGCAAGATCACGAAATAGTTAGGTTTCACAATTATGCAATCTCTCACAAAATAACAATAATTAAGGAAAAATAAGATAAATTTGAAAGTCTCATTCAATAAAAAATAACCAAAGCTAACCCTTGTCTCAGTCAAACTTAGATACCAATCCCAAAAGCAATAAACTAGGAAAGATTAACAACAACTAGGAAAAAGAATCAATCCAAATGAACCAGGAAAAGAAAGAACTACGAAAGAAATCTATTCAAATAGTTAATAGGAAAAAAATCTGCGTTCAGATAGGATTTCAAACTAGCGTTGCAGCTCAATTTTAAAGTGAATACGACGCTTGAGCATCTGTTTCAGATACACGATCACTAAAACAACCCCCACCATGGCCCTCTCTTTATGGCGCAGCGGCGCTACGTTTGTTGTATCAGACATGCTCTAGAGTTGCGGCTCTCTGTTTATAGCGTTGCAGTGTTAAAGCTTTTGTTGCAAGACCTAAGCATGTTGTCAACCAGCACTGCGGCACTTCTAGTGCTTCTCCTAGCATTGCGGCCTCACGCTTATTGTCACACCCTCCATCCAACATAGTAATACTGCAGCGGATAAGAGCTTGCCAAAGGAACACAGTCGTCGCTATACTGAAATCCTCCCTTAATCTTTAACTGATCGAATACCCGAGGTACACAACAGACTAGTGAGTATGAAACTTAGTAAGCAACTAGAATTATAAAACTGGCGTAACACTCAAAATAACACAATTAACAGTGATAAACATTTCAGAATATGACTACTATTCAATACTTATTCCATAAATCACTGATTACTGTTCATTTCTTGGTATACAAGCCACCAGTGCCCTACTAAGAAAGTCAAAAATTGATTTCACTGTTCAAAGATCGCGCCCCTGTGCGAGAAAACTGGTACGACGACGCCAAGTTTTTGATTTCCAATCCATTGCAAATTCCAGTTTCGCACTCCTGCGCTAAGGGAGAACACGCATGCGCCAACTCTCTATTCTCTTTTACTTGAGTCAGTGCAAGTAGCGCTCCAGCGCGAAAGGTATGGCACAACGATGCCAATTCTCTACCTATATCTCTTTAGATCCGTTAAAGATGCACTCTTGCACCATTTAATTATGCTCCTGCGCCAACCCTGTATCATTGGTAATTTCCTAGACCAATTGCTCTCTTATCCAGTCATATTCCTAATTCCATAAATACCTGTCTATGGGTAATCAAGCATGGCTTTTCCATGTCAAAGCTCATCACATACAGCCATACCTACACCCATTTACATACATATGTCTCATTTACAAATAAACTTTTCATAAGTCTATCACATCCTCATGTGCTCTCATAAACATATAAATTATTCACACATGAATTTTCATAAGCTAGCTACATTGTTCATATGGATATCCATTTCACATAATTTCGGAAGCTTCCACAGTACAGTCACAGATACTTAGGAACAGTGCTCTCTAATTAAGGTAGGACTTTTCGTTTTACAGTCAGTTCCCATATACAGGCCTTAATCACTTTGCCACCTATTGGCGGCTTCTGTAGGCAAGGCATCGTCGTAGTGAGAATTTATCACATTCTCACACGTACGAATCCGCCATCACTCCAAAGGCGACAACCATATAGTCCTGTTGGACTCTATCCTACCACACGGAATAGTACAGATACATTCAGAGGCCTACCCATGAAATAGTTCAAGGGTAGTTTGATAATCCGGGTGATACCAGGCCTATGCTACCGAATCTCATCTAGAGAAGCACATGGTCCAGACCTTCTCTCAAGGTATGGGAGTACGGGACAGTATGGATCCATTCAATTACCTATACCTGAAATAGCACGAGGCTAGTCTGATAATCTGGGTGATACCGGGCCCATGCTACCGAATCCCATGTAGGGAAACACATGGTCCAGACCTCCCCTCAAGCTATGAGAGCCAAATATCCTAAGTTGTGGCATGCCACTCACGTATCAGTTTTCACATTCAATCGCATAAATGAAGCTCTATGTCAAGCTTCTAAACAAATCACGACATATCACAATTCATTCACCATAATGCTAGCATTTAACGGTATCACATTTCACATTTGACATTCAATATATTCCCATAGGCTTGGCATGTAATTTCAAATTCATAACACATCACACAGTGATGCATGCCTTCACACATCACAATATCGCAGTTCACTATCATAATTGAGGTTCTACGTAGGCTTCTTATTAATCACATATACATTCATAAATACAATAAGCCTACATATCTCATATACACTTATGGATGTGCACTATCCACACATTGGCATCATTTTTACACACATAGAACCCTATTGACTTCTTTACTTTTGCCAACCCTTTCATTACTCTTCGATGTATTTCAATCATATCGTTGTACAATTATGTCCATGTATAACTGGTCTCATTCATTTTCTATTCATACATATTCATGGAACTCTAATACACTTGGTATGTTATAGACATTCATTTGTCATGCCATCTCACATGAGGAATTAGTATCCTAGGATGTTTGGCATGTATTTCATTCTTCATGTACACACATCGTTTCATTGGCAATATTATTCAAGCTATATCATAACAAATTCACATATATGAGGGCACATTTACATTTCTATATCTCTCACACATATTGAAGTTACACCAACAAGTCAATCACATACACATTAAAGTATGTGAAATCACACATTTCATAAATCACTATAAACCCCAATCAAATCATTTCCTATATCAAGGTCCATATATTCATGGCCCCATCCACATTCCATCAACACATTTTACATATATTCACAAACACAATCATTAAACACATTTTATTAAAAGTCAACATCTGTTGTGTCCTCAGAAGGGTCTAGCTACTTACCTGGTTAGTCTCGCCTCTTAATTTTGTTTTCATATATTTCTTGATAAGCAGTTATTTAAAGTTCATCTCTTCTTCTTCTCCTTCCTCTCTGGTAACCATTGCCATAGTCATGACACATTGATCAATGTCCATTTATGAGTCATAAAATCCCTTATAGGTTAACAACAATTGAACCAACCAATAACATCATTTATTAAACTCTATCATACACACATATTGGTTGGATTATTATAACAAGAGGTTATTCATTTCCAATCATCACCAAAATTCATGGAAATCAAATAGACACACAGATTGTAGTCCATGAATTTTTATTGAGTCAAAATAAGGTTATATACCCCTTGAAAATCCTTAATTTCATTCACGTAGCAAATCTATCTGCAGACCTCTCAACTGAACAGTGCAACTTTGAAGAATTTTATAAAATTCTACAATAATAAAATCTCAAAAATTTCTAGTCTAAAACTAGACACATATAATTCCATAAAAAATCATGATTTTCTAAGGAGTTTAAGGCAGTCAAATGGAATTTATTTCACATACTCTCTTCTGGAACTTAACATTCACAATTCTTTAACTCCATATTTGATAAATCATAACAATTCATACACAACTCTAAAAACCATTAAAATTTACATTATAATAGAAAACATACTCAAGGGTTTGCGTATTAAAAATCACAAAATTTTACAAAAATTTGCCCCCTCTAATCGAGTTCATTCCCCCTGCCCTGTTTTAGAACAGCGGAATTCACAATTTCGAACCAGAATTTCAAAAATTCATTACAATTCACACAATACAAATTTTCAAGTGTTTCAAAATTCTATAAATTCCTTGAGGTGTCTAGTTTATCATATAAAAATTTAGAGTCAGCAAACAACCATGGAATTTATAGGAATTTTTGGACTAACCCCTGTTCAACAAAGAGGCTATGCAGGAATTTCAGTCAATCATATTTCCTAACATCCCAAACATCATTCCTTCTCCTTCAATAAACCATAACACATATAATATCATGTTTTCACACAAACTTTAGAATGCACATAACACAATTATTCCAAAATTTATAACATATCACATTAATTTCTTGTAAAAATAATGGAACCATGCAAGGAAATGGGAGGAGAAGTTGATTTCTACCTCTAGTTTGTTTCTAGATTTCTTCCTCTTGCTTAATTTGTTGGCAAAAATGGAGGAGAAAAAGATGAGGGCTAGTTGCAGGGATATGATAAAAAATGAATACATTTCTCTAGAATTTTCTCTTTTATACTTATCCAAATATGCAAAATTTTAGCCTAACCCTTTAAGCTTTCAAGTCGTGATAATTAGCCCCTCCATCTCATTTAATTGCATCTCACTCCATAAATATATACACACACACATAATTCATAATGCTAGTAATACACATTTTACAATATAATTGCAAGTTAAACTTACTTAAAAATTTCGAGTGTCACACTTATGGTGTCGCGGCGCTGACGTTACTGCCACTACATCATGCTCTCCAGGTTGGAGGAAATTCGACCTTGAAATAGAAGTATCATCATCACTAGAATCATCCCCTACAAAAGGAACCAAATGCTTAACACTAAACACATCCGAAGTGAGCAAATGACTAGGTAACCACAAATGCTAAACATTAGGATTAATCTTCTCAATAATTTTTACTGGTCCAATCTTATTCGTTGATAGTTTATTGTAGTCACCAGGAGAAAAACGATCCTTGGTAAGAATAGTCCACACAAAGTCAACCACATCAAATTCCACTACACGCGGCTTGGAATCCCCATGAGCCTTATACTTACCAGTAGCAGTTGCCAAATTATCATAGACTTGTTGGTGAACATATTGAACTTGACTAATGAAATCATCAGCCTTACTCATAAGACAATAAATTAAGAAATACAGCAAGATCAAGAGGATAGCAAGGAATAAAACTGTACAATACCTTGGAAGGACAAAAATTTAATTATGTGATATGAAGAGGATAAATTAGGAAATAGAGTGAAACTTTCAAATTTATGTGATGTGAATTTGATGGCATGAAATTTGTGCTTATGGACTTGATATGTGATAGCATGAAATTTGTGCATATAGGTTTGATATGTGATGGCATGGAATTTGTGCACATAGATTTGATATGTGATATGTTATGAAGGTGAAGATTCATGCCTATAGCCTCGGGGACTAAGCTCTCATTGAGTGATTGATTGCATGAGGGCCACCTCTTGAGGTTGTGTGAGGTCCCTCTCTTGAAGGTTATGAAAACTACAAAGTGCCATACACAATACGAAGTGCCACATGCAGACTATTATGATTGATTGAATGATGAGAGGTTTGGATTATGTGTTTCCTTGGGTAGGATTCGGTAGTATGGGCCCGATATAACCCGGATTGTCAGACTAGCCTCAGTTTACGATATTGCGTGATTTATGTCCCTAAGATTATTTTTGATATGTGATAAGTATGTGTATTAGTGCATGTAAAAGGAAAATGGCCAATAGAGGCCTATTAGACAAAGAAGTGGCGTATGATCAGAAGTGCGGTTGCGCATACCTCAGGTGACTGATGTGATTCCACATATCTGGAGGATTTTTGGCATAGTGACGACAGAGTTCCCTTGGCAACCATTTGTCCACGACCCCATCATTTATTTTTGTTTATTATTATGTTGATTTTTGAGCCGCAATTGTATATAATACTGTATTGTAGTTGTCAGATGTTGGGAACTCAAATCTATTAACAAAAATAAATGCTTTTATTTGCCATAGTTCTCAACTAAATGTTATGAATGAATGTTATTAGTTGCACTCAGGGTCCCTTGGGGTTCGAGGTGTGACAAATTTAATATCTATGGCTGGGAAATGGTAAATATGTCACAACCAAAGTCCATAGAGTGTTGAGGCTGGGAGCTCAAAATGTGTGGGGGGTTGAATGTAACACTTAATCCAATAAAAAGATGAGGGCAAGTTTCTGTTCTAAATCCTATTTCACCTATCAAGGATCTTGATTGGTTTAAATATCTGCGAGCTTGATGGATTATTTTTTCAATTTGGAAAATATCTGAGCATGGATGAAAAAAAAATTTAGTTTCTATATTTGTTCTACAATGCCTTTCAACTAATTTTGATTGATTTTCGTACTTTTAATTTGACTCATTTTTTTTCTAATAATGCCTTTTAATTTTGATTTTCCCTCCTTTTAGTTTTGATTCATAATGCCTTTAAGTTTTGACTTATAGGAAAAGAACTGGACGTTACAATCAAATTGCGCTAGCTTATTCTTTTTTGCATTAACATATATATTAGCCACCTTTTTGCCAACCATTGACAGCCCTTAGGAATCGCCTTCAATTAGCAAGCAACACTGGGGTAATTTCAATTTTAGCCCAATTTGAGCCCTCACAATTGAGCCAGACACTGCACGCTAGTTTGCAAATTGCTTACAATTTTTTTTTTACAACTTAAATGAACTAATTAATTATTAATTTTCGGGAAATTGTAAGGTAATTACAGTATATATAATTTACATAATGGTGACTCTTCAATTTGTTGGTAAATTATATGCCATGCAGCCTTGTTATTTGAGTTTCTGCTGATGTGAAGTGGTCGGTTAAGCCAAGATTTGCCATGAGGAGCCATACATGAGTGAGCAACTCTCCTCCATTTTTCAGCTGCTTTGCATGATCATTTCCTTTGCATTTTTTTGCTGCATACGTCAGAATTTCCAACCAAACCCCACAAATCTCCCTCCATCTTTCAGATTTCCCCTATTATAAATAAATATATTAATTAATCATTGATGATAAAGTCGCAGGTTCAACTGAAATTAAATAATACTAAGATGATCAGTTGAATAAAAAAAAATAATGATTTTTATTCTTCTACAGGATCTAATTAATGCAATCAAATCTATTACTTTTTGTTATATCTAATTTACCAAAAGTTTTGTTTTAAAAATATGAATGAGGATCTCTACTCATTTAATTTTGCCTCAACTTATAATTATAATTATAGATATATACCTCGAGAAAGAAAAGGTAAAATTATCTATAAAGAGAAGTAATAATTGCAAAAACAAATACCTCAGCTGTTCTCACTGCCATGTGCAGTAGGGAATCCACGTTTGAGCCGTTTTCCCTTGTTTCATCCGCATGCAATCGATTAATCAAGCGGCCAAGTGCTTCGGTTTCACTTGTAAACACTTGTCTCCCTAGAATGTGCACGGCCTCATCAAAAGTTTCTTGAATGCTGATCTCATTCATTCCAGAGGATAACAAGGAAGGATGCACTACTAGGAGATACAACATATATCTAGAAATTTGTTGAACTAAGTCAGCATCATTTTGCTTCTCCTTTCTAACCTTCTCGATGGCCCCTCGATGATCCAAGTGGTATAAGACTTCAGTAACAATGTGCCAGAAGAGAATGCTCCTCCCTAGCTCTTCCTGGAATTTCGGATAACTAGAATCGTTGATGATGGACGGAGCTTGATAACATCCGCCAACTATGCTCCTTAAATGACAGAAGATCATGTCTTTTAACTCTACGGAGACTTCTTCGTGAGACATATACCATCTCCTTTCTAGATTTTCGTCAATAATGGTTAATAGCTTCACAACATAATGGCAAGGCAGGGGTTCTACTTTTACAGAGAAGCTTAGAAAACTGTACTGGGACATTTTATTTGACCATCTAGGTGTAGGACTCGTGTGAAATGGTGGAACGCAGCGACGGGCATGGAAGGTTGAATTCTTTTTATGCTTACATAGCCAAATAACAAATCGGTCTGAGAAAAGCAATACTAGAGCTGCATATGTCTCCAGAATAATAGCTACAATTAGTAACAGGAGTGTGATAGAAAGGTCAGCTTTCGAATACTTGTATTTATGACAAAGAAAAGAGAAGATCACCAACACAGAACAAGTAAGAACAAAAGTGATAAGGCGCAGACCTAATCCCCACGGGGTATAGACTAATGGTGCTTTGGTGTAAAGCAAATCATATACCATTCCAAGTTGGATTTCAATCACCTCGAAAGCATTTTGAGAAGACATGTTTGTGAAAATAATTGTGGCCTTGTGGAAGGAGCTGATTGTAGCATCTAACAGAAAACACTTGGTTAGATCGAGCAATTCATAGGCGATAAGTAGTTTATCTTCCTCTGGAATGGGATTTTTATCTAAGACAGAGAGATCTACTTGGTGTGTAATCTCAGGGATCTTTTCTACGTCCATCGTGTATCCCTCATCTTCCTTTGTCTTTTTTTCTTGAAGAATGTTAGTGTTTCTGACACGAGAGGGATAACCAAAACGTTTTTGTTTGACATTGCTTACTGACCTAAGTACCCAAGTTCTTTCTCCATACTTTACCATCCCCGCAAAAAACATCGGAATGAATAGAACTGAAAGGTATGAGCCTGTCCAAGCCATGAGAGAGACATAAAATGCAATTGATGTCTGCGCAACTAACCCAAGCAAGTGCCTCAACCATAGCTGATTATCTTCCAATGCATAAGCAGTAATGGTGTCTGGGCCACCCAAGTGCAAAAGAAGAAACGGTGCCCATAATGCTGTCAGTTCAACGTTTGCATCCACAGATCCACCATCTTCATCATAAATATCTCCGAGATTATTTGAGAGCACACCAAGAGCACAAGTTGCTACGAAGTCTGAGGCTAGGTACGCAAACCATACAAACGTTCTGACCCAAAGCTTGCGATCATACTTTCTTCGATTGCCCAAAATAACGAGTAATACTTGCAAGGTGAGACTAAGCAAAACCATAGCTCGCAGATCCCACTCCTTCCACAATTTCCTCATCCTTGGAGAAATTACTTCCATTACTGTCCTCCTCTTCATTGAATATACCAAACCGCTAACAACTGCATTCAATTCGCACACATTCACAATACAAATGAAGCTTTTTGTGGGAAAGTTATGGAAACGTATTGTCAAGAAGGCGCAACAGTTTTAACAGAAGGAAATTCAATTGCTATTTAGACAACCATTTTTCTCTTATAAATTGTGTACTTAGAGAAAAATAAAAATATATAGATTAATAAGCTATTTAAGTTACATATATTTGCCTCAATCATTTAATCAATTTAGGAACTTTTACTCCATTAATACCAAGTTAAAACATTGCATAACCCCTAACACATGAATTAAAGTTACAATTAGAGATAAAAGCTTAACAATGTATTGAGGACCAACAGGCCATGTTCAACTATATATCTAGACAAATAAATACATACATACGTACATATATAGTTATGAAAAAGCTTATAGAGCTACAAGAGAACTAGTGGTAGTCTCTGTACTGCTACTTGTTAATTTTCCTCCTACTACCTAGCGCCTAATTAATTAAAAAATTAGCTTAAGGAGTTCATATTTAAATAGCAGAATCATGTGAATTAACAAGATCTAGCTAGCAAAGAAGTAATAATACATACCAGGGGATATCATTGATGATATAGCCTCCTGAGATATCTAAATAACTGAATGATCTAAAAGAAGGTCACAAGCAGGAGAATTGCTGATAGCTTTCGGAAGTGGTCTTAAGAAAGTTTTCTAATTCATTAAAAACGATTTCAAATGCTGATGCTGATTAGTTGGACTTCTAGATTGAAATGCATGTGTAATGTATTTTCTCATCAAATATTCTATGATTTCATTACTTTCTTTTAGAAAGATTCTTTTGAACCTTTAAAAGCAATCAACTGGCTCTAAATTCTTCTCAAGAAAAATATGATCTACTATATGGTTGAACAATAATTTTTTTTGCTTATGAATTAAGTAAAGATAATATGCATTTAAGTGATGTAAGATAGTTTATGCTTGAAAGAGTCCACTGCAGGTTATTCTTTTCTCTGATAGCAAGCTTAGTATCTCATTGTCATTTCTATATTTAAGATGACATTCTAATATATATCTTTATGACAAAATAGTATTCTCACTGTTATCACAATTTAGTGACTCGCTTTGACATTTAAGTAGTTAAATATTTAATACAAACTCTTAAAAAATATATAGATGACATAACAATCATGTAACCCTACACAGTGCCGGCTCAAGCATTTTTTGGGCCTAAAACGAAAATGATGGAATAGGCTTTTTGATATTCAATATAAAGAATTAAATAAATTTCACTAAAATGATAACTTTTTTATTTAAAAAAATTTATCATAATTATATTATTGTTGTTTACTCAATTAAAAATTTTTTGTTAGTGTAAATTTCTTGTTCATTTACATATTTATCAAGAGATTTTGTTTTAAGGTTTAACTAATTTTCTAAATATTTTCATAATCTTTGCTTATCTAGGTTCGTATTTTCTAATAGATAAAACTAAATAGTAAATAAAAAAATAATATTGGTAAAAATAATAAATAATAAAAGTAATTATAGATATTAAAATTTTACAGAGATGACATATCATCTTTGTTAGTAATCTTAAGAGAATGAGAGAGTTTAAATATTTAATGACATATCATCTTTGTTAGTAATCTTAAGAGAATGAGAGAGTTTGAATATTTAATAGAGTTATAACAATAAGTTTATAATATAAATAAATAATGCATATAAAGTTAAGTGATTTAATTCATATATTAATGTTTGATTATTTTTAATACTACATATCAATTGTAATCTTGATATGTATATATTTTTTAAATTTTAAGATACATTTTACATAAATTCACTATAGATATTTGGGGAAACCATTTAACTTTCTATGTTGGTTAAACTTAAATTCTCGTAATAATTTAAAAAAATAGATAATATATAAAAATATTTGAAAAAGATATTTCACAATTCATTGTAAGCTTACATAAATTATAGGACCTTACGAATTTAAATAAAAATTTGGGGTCTCATCTGAATTTGAGGTTTGGGACCTCAATAATATAACATAAACTTTTGGGGCTTTACTTTTTTCGAATTTAGAATCTTGATGATGCAGCATAACATTTGGCGCCTTATTAAAACTAGGGGTTTCAGCACTGACCCTACAACATAATATATTAGTTTAATTTGCCTAGTTAATATTGCTACAATAACAATGAATATAACAGTTTTTAAGTAATAATATATGATGCCTTCTGTATGCCACATTATTCATAGCATTTAAAAAGATATAGATGCTTTAGCTGATTTTTCAAACAAGAAGTAGATTTGGATGCTTAATTTGACTGTTACTCAGAAAAAATGGAGGACTACTTTAAGATTTTCATAATTTAAATTATTGTCATTGTTTTCTTAGTTTTAGTTTAGTTATTATTTTAGTTATTTTATCGATAAATTGTCAATCTTTTATCATTATTCCAATAAATTAAATTAGGTTTAGATTAAGTTTGGTAGTTAACCATAATAATTCTCATGAGAACAATACTCTATTTATCATTATATTATTTATTTATGATTTTGTGACTTATGAATTTTGCCTATAAGTTTCATAATATGGTTTTTGCTAAGAGGATTGTTTTTTTTTATTTTGTTTAAATTAGAATAAATATAATTTGGGGATAAGATACTTTAGTTAATTTTCAAGTAAACAAAAAGAAAAGAAAAGAAAAGAAAAGAAAAGAAAGAACAGTTGCTTTATTAAATTGACACTCAATAATTTATAATCAGGCATAGGCAGGAATAATTTTTTAATGGTTTGACAAGTTATCTTTGAGGGTACAAAGTAAAGACGGTGACTTGTCTTCAATGTTAAGTGACATAAGATATTTATTGTTACAACCCATACTGGACAAATAGAAAGTAACATTTTATGCAGTCATTTAAATGTGAACTCTAATATTTCTTTCAAAAATTAATATAAGTATAACCCAAATAGAGTTCCTAATGACAACCACCTCATTCTACTGTATTTATGTACATTCAAAAATCAAAAGAAGTTCTACAGTATGACTATACTAATATAGAGCAGCGGTCTATGGTTGTCAAAGGAACTCTGTCAGCAATGCCAAAAGTCCTCCATCCCTAGCTCAATCTATTGATCACCTGAGGCACACAACAACTTTCACGAGTAAAATTCAGTAAGTAAGCTAAGTGAATATACAGCAATAAACAATAACAATAGAATTCAATCCACAGTATGAAACTATCCATTTATAACTACATAAGCATTATCTAAATTGTTAAAGAAGAAATGCTCCGAGTTCACTTCGGTTACATTTGCGCTCCCGCGCCAATTTTCTTTCTAGACCTCTATAAGTCGATTCAACCTCACATAAGTGAGTTCACATTTCTCTACTCATCGCTTTTTCATGTACAATCACAATTACATAATGAGAGAGCTTCCACAGTATCAGTTACAGTCACCTAGGGAAAAAGACTCTCTAATCAAGGTAGGACTTTTCCTTTCACAGTCAGTTCCTATATAATAGCTTAAGGCTAGTCTGACAATCCGGGTGATACCGAGCCCATGCTACCGAATCTCGTATAGAGAAACACATGGTCTAGACCTCCCCTCAAGCCATGGGAGTACGGAATGCTCAAGGCTAGTCTGACAATCCGGGTGATACCGGGCCCATGCTACCGAATCTCATCTAGAAAAACACATGGTCCAGACCTCCTCTCAAGCCATAGAACAGTACAGAACAGTACAAATACATTTAGATGTCTACACTTGAAATAGCTCGAGGCTAGTCTGACAATCCGGGTGATACCGGGCCCATGTTACCGAATCTCGTCCAGAGAAACACATGGTCTAGACCTCCCCTCAAGCTATGAGAGCTAAACTTTCTAGGCCTTGGCATGCCAATCACATTTCATCATTCACAATCAGTCACATAAAAGAAGCTCTATATCAGGCTTCCAAAACAGTCACAACATCTCACATTCAAGCATCAAGTTGCTAGCATTTAATAGTGTCACAATCCACAAAATTACATACATACAGTACACAATTTATTGTGGCCTTAGAATAGTTAGCTTACTTACCTTGTGCAGTTGCTTTTCGACGCTTGTGATTGACCTAAAAATAAAACAATAATCTCTTTTTAGGTCACCATACACTTGTAAAACATTTTCCCTTTTTGGCTCTATTTCTATACTTACTTTGACAAACAATTTACAACAACACTTGTCTACTTTCAAAATTCACACAATTGGGTAGACATCTTTTAGACACATACCTCATACCTCCTTAAAATTTTTAGAGCAAATTGGGGTCATTAGGTTACTCAAAATAATCAAATTCATTACCTCAACAATTCTGCCACTGCATTGACTTCACTGAGCACTATCAACTTAAAAGTTTGTAGGAATTTCAATCCTACTCAAATGGCTATAAAAATTTACAGGCTGGTATATAACATATATATATACCTCCATACCAAAAATCAGGGCTTTTCAAGGTGTTTAACCCATTCAAATCCATTTATTTCTAACTGCCCTGTTTTGGAAACTAAAAATTCTAGTTTTAGCAAGCCAAATTTAAAAATCTATAACAATTCACAAAGATCTTCAATCTCAGTGAAAATTTAAAGTCTCATATATGACACATAAAAGGACTTGCATACCAAAAATCAGGTAATTCTATGAAGATTTGGACCTTTAACTAAAGTCATCTTCCCCTCCTCTGTTCTAAGACAGGGGAAATGTTCAATACCATACCAGAAATTCAAAAATTCACTACAAATCACCTACTTCGAATTTTTGAGTGAATCAAATTGCTACACACTCCTGGGCATGTCTATTTTCATCCACAAAAATTTCAGAACAAGAAAATGTCCCCCTGATTTTTGGTAATTTTCGGAACTTGCACTGTTCAGTGTAACAAAATTTCCAAGATTTGAACTAAACTCTCAATTCTAGCTTATATCTTCATCCTCTTGCTTAGATACATTCAAAACTCATTCAAATTCATGTTTCCAACAAATTTCCAGCAGCACAAACAACAATTCACATATTCACATCACAACCCAAAAGAATTCTTGCAAACACATACACATTAGCACAAGAATTCCAAAGGAGAGAAGAGTTCTTACCACTTGCTTGCTTGAATTCTTGGTGAAATTGTGTGTGTTGTGTGGAGCTTAGAGGGAGTGAAGGGCTGGAAACGTGACCTGGTAAGTTAGAATGGAAGAATTCTAGAATTCTTCTCATTTTATATATAAACACAAGGCAAAGTTTCCATTTAGTCCATCTCTCCTCCTTTATAACCATTTAATCCATTATTCTTCTCATTAAGCCCCTCATTCTCTCATCTATTACATTACAAATCCAACACATAACTAATACATTAATACATATATTACACATGTAACCATAACACATGCTATAATGTATGTTACAAAAACTTAGGATATTACATTTATTCTTGCATTATAGCACCCTAAGAGGTTATATTTATTCTTTGATAGTAAGTTTAGTATCTCAATATTATAAACGACATTTGAAATTCTTTATCATGGCAATTTAACTGGCTTTTAAAAAGGTAGATACTTTAGTTAATTTTCAAGTGAAAAAAAAAAGGCTCGTGCTGGGCTGACTGAAACATCTCTACTTTCCTTACAGTTACAAGGGCCAATAACAGAGGTAAAATTGTGCTTTACTAACATCTTTTCTTGATATATGGTCGAGTTTCCATGAATAAATTAATTAATCTCTGATCACTTTGCTCTGCATAAACTTGAGGATATTAATTTCATACGTGGAGCTCGGGGAAAGTTTTTTGGTTCATGGAGACGTATAGCTTATGGATAATTGGGTTGCTCTGCATGAGCTCTCATTTTGTGTTGGAAGTATTCAAAATGACAGCCAAAAGCATTTTGTGCCTGAATTGCATGAATCTGTAGCTGTGAAACCAGGTAATTAATACAAGAAATATAACTCTAAGATAATTTCAAGATATTGAGAGTTTTAATTTATAAATGCTTGTTCTTGCAGTATGATGGAGAAATTTTACATCCCAGACATTCAAGATATACTTCTTGGATCTGGCCTGGGCTCGACCCATTTGAGATAAGAAAAGCGTAGGATAGGATACTACTGTTGCCAATGTTTGCTTAGTGTCAACCCATCGAAGGAAAGCGGGGCATCATGCATGTGCAAATTGGCAACGCCAAAGTGGAAGAAGCACTACAAAAGTGTCAGATTGGAAGAAGCAAGTAGAAGATGTGATAAAGGTGAGTTGGCAACATGGGATGAAATGAAGATTTCTGAAAAGTCAATATTTACTTAGGAGACGATAGTTTTTTGAGAGCTTAATATTTTTTAGGAGAATTTTAGCCTATATGGATCAAAACTTTGTAT
This sequence comes from Boswellia sacra, assembly GCA_013180625.2. NCBI lineage: Eukaryota > Viridiplantae > Streptophyta > Magnoliopsida > Sapindales > Burseraceae > Boswellia > Boswellia sacra. The sequence goes on from SNVD02013895.1 coordinate 722,096, forward strand.
GTGCTACCAGGATTCTAAATCTTATAACGCTCCATGAATCCTGAATCTTTTCTAGGATCTTAGTAGTGTAAAAGTCATTCTCATAATACAAAATTAATAAGAAAACAAAACACACAACTTTATCAATATAAAACAGTAAAAAAAATATGACAAGATAAACATAGTAGAGCAATTCAATAGCTATTTTGAGATATGTATTTTGAGGAAGTTGCGAAAATTCACATAAGCAGGGTAATGCTATAAACACACGATTTTTTTAATAGAGAATGTCAATTCCAGCTTGCTGCAAAGTAGAATGATGATAAAGCATCCAATCTTGAAACTTTATTTATCACTACACTAGCTTATGCCGTTAATTTATTTTGTTTTTCTCAAACCTTGCACTAGCACTGGCAAGGGAGAGGGTTGAGAATTTTGGTGCACAACACAAGCACATACGAAAAGAAAATAACATATTAATTTTATGGTCACATAATTTAGTAAATAATTAAACTTACTCTGATATGTGGTGGTCTGATTTGAGCTGAAGAAGCAGAGCATATCCGTACATCCTACATTAAACAATTTTTGGTAAAAATAATAATTTAGTTTAATTGATCTTAGAGACAAAGGATAGGTGAAAGTATTATGTAGTCTGTGTGTTTAATTTGTAAGATTTTAAGAAGAAAGTTCAAAGCCTGGGAAGGTCAAAAATTGCAGGAATAGAGGAGATTATTCCGAGGACTTACCGACCAGACGATGCTGCACGGTGTAAAAGCACTTGGCTATTAATCTCTTATAGATATATATATGTATATAGATCTCTCTCCTGGCTTCGAACAAAGTTCAAAAATGCTGATGTTTGTATTTCGATTAATGCTATTTTTTTCAACGCGGTCAAATGTTCAAGCCCTGTAGTCCGCTGGGGATTCAGATTCTCGCATTTTCTGATTTCTAGTTCTCTAAGGCAAGGCATGGCTCCTTCCTCCACTCTCCACTCATGAATCCCCAGGTTCCACAATTTCAAGACTCGCAGTTCGGGAAATCCTCCACCTGAACATGTCATTATATCCCCCGAGTAGGACCCGTTGAAAAGCCTAAGGATGTGCAGGTGAGGCAACCGTCCTAGCACTGGCATTGGGTCATTACTTAATCCTGACCCAGACAGAGTTAGCATCCTGAGGTTCGGAGGAAATTCAGAATCAGTCCACGATCTAGCCGCGGATAGTCCTCCTAACAAATACAGGTCTTTCAGCTCGTGATGCGATTTCATGTTTGGCAATTTGAGATCAAATATTCCATTAGATTCTTTTCGTATTGATCTCAACTTTAAGGATTGAAGTTTGGTTAGTTGAGAAACCCATGCAGCCGTTTCCTTTGCTGTGGACTCTGAAGTGCATGTCAGACCCAGCTTTCTGAGTCCTGTCAACGTTTTGAGGAAACCAAGCACTCCAACTCCGTCTTCAGCTTCAACTTCATCTACAGATAGGCCCCATAAGGTATGCAAATTGTTTGGTGGCTGTGAAGGTGTTAAGGACTTCCTGAAATTAGTACTAGAACATCCCCAGTTCAAATAGAGATGCCGAAGTTTCTTCGCTTGCCATATGGAAGTAGGCAAATCGTGTATGATTGTGTGCATCACATCTAAAGTCTCCAAACATGGTAGAGTTGCCACAGATGATGGAAGGGAATCCATAGCAGTTGATCTTAAGCCTAGGTAGCTTAGGAGAAAGAATTTTCCTATTGCATCATCTGATAACGCAGGTTTGTATACACCCTCAAGATCGAGAATTTTGAGCAATCCAAAGCCCTTGTCAGTAATAATCTTGTTAAGAAGCGTACCTATTTCTATGGCTGGTTTGCCCGGTATTCGGGTGTCAAAAGCCACATAAGAGCGCAGGTTCTCAAAGTGAAGAAATGGTGAAGAGCCCAAGTCATTCTTGATGCCCAAGCGTGTTGCCAGTCTCCGAACCTCAAGTTTTGGTTGAGTGTCAGGAGATGAATGGAATTGCCGGTGAAAGAATCCTAAATCCGCTGCCTGTGGGGAGAAGGTATCATATAGGACACCAGACATACGACATGTTTTAGGGCTTCCATCTAATCTCCATTTTACTTGGATCATGTTTCTGATTACCAGCTCTTCAAAATACATTTCTGCTACATCTTCAGGGATAGTGGATTCCGCGGCTGGATGCAAGGGCTCTGTTACAAAACCCTCGGAAACCCATAGATGAATCAACCTCCTTACATGAATCTCAAATCCTCTAGGGAAAAGCCCCAGGTAAAGAAAGCATGGCTTTACTTGTGGAGATAGGTCTTGATAGCTTAAAGCCAAGATATCTCCCTTAAGATTGTTTGCACGCTCGATTACTCTTGACCATTCGTCATAGCTAAGTTCTTTGCTAGACAACAGTCCTCCGAGCAAGACAATTTTTAAAGGTAAACCGTCACATACCTTCAGTATTTGCTCCTTGAGTGTAATCAACTTATCTGATTTATTTAAGACACCTTCTGCAAATTGTACCTTATTTAGAAACAACTTCCAGCTCTCCTCTTTGTTTAATCTGCGAACTTTTAGAATTGAACGAGCTGCATACCGTGCGACATCTTCACTGTGAGTAGTAATAACTATGGTGGTCCTAGAACTTTTTGAGTGAATGACACCTCGGCGGAGGGCTTGCAAAACTTGAGGTGACTCAACATCTTCTATGACAATAAGACACCTTTGGTATTCTAATATTTCAGTGAGCTGCTCAATCAATTCCTCATCTGAAACAGTTGCATCGCCCACAAAAGAGATTCCCGTGAACTGCTTTAGTATGTCACTCAAAACGTATCTAGCTCTGAACATACTAGGAACATCAACCCAAGCACTTCGATCGAATTTCCTCTTCGCGAGAAGTTGGTTATATACAGTTCTTACGAGAGCTGTTTTGCCTGAGCCTCCCTCACCAACCACTGGAATGACTCGAAGAGACGAACCACCAACTGTTAGATCTACCAATTTAGTTTTAAGTTCCTCAAAACCAACATCTGTTTCCTCCTCCTCACAAAAATGATCTGAAATTCTTCTCCATCGCGGCTGCTGCACAACAGACTGGCTTTGGTGGTCTTTAAGATCAATTTGTTGAGAGCTCGATTCTGTTTCATTAATGTTGCCAACGACGTCTTCGATATCAGTCATCTCTAACATGTGATCATAGGATGACAAATACTCTCTGAACTTATCCTCAAATGTCTTCGTGTTGTGGCGGGTGTCGTGGCGGCTACCAATAGACGTGGCAAAAGGCCATCGGAACCTCTTCTTGGAACCACTAACCTTTGTCTTTAATTCAAAGGCTTCTCTTGTCAGCAAGGTGTCAGCTGCATTCTCTGCAGAGTAAACTGCTTGCAGAAGCTTCACGAACCTCTGGACATGATCATATTCACTAAATGAACCACCAGTAGGCGAGGCACCAAGGCTTTCTGCAAGTTTTAAGCGTTGCTTCAACAAATTGAGTTTGTTAATAGCTCTCTGGACTTGTACCCCTGCCAGGGGGTACCTATGGATTATTGTTGATTCATTCTGGAGCTTTTCTATTAAAGCAGAAACTACAATTTGAGCATCCATGGCATTCATCAACTAATGAAAATATTTCTTAACAAGAGGAAAAACAAATTAAAAAGAGATTTCTTTTAGGCATTGGATTGGAAACTTGGGTGTTGTCTCTTGTTCGTTTGATATTTGTTTGTAAATAAACTTGGCAACATGTCACTGAGGGATGGCTGCTTTGGTTTGCTGCGATTGACGAATTTAATTCTTTTCTTGCCTTCGGAAATAAATTAACCTTGCGTTGCTTCCATTTCAAGAAAATAAATACTTCAAAAGAAAACGTACCGTTTTATTTTATTTTATTTGTATTATTTTTCTTAAGAGGATTTTATTCAGTCCAAGACCCACAATATTTAGGGTGCTAACTCGTCCATTAAAATAAAGATGGTCGATTTTCTTAAAGCGTTAAAAAAAATTGAGTATAGTTGGTTTGTATAATGTTATATTTCTTAATTATCTCTTAACCATTAGATTAGATTTAAATGAAGAATAATAAATTATAGTTGTCTAACCACATATATGACATAAATTTTTTGACACAAATTCTGACAAAAATAGATAGAAATATGTAAGTTCAACATCCTAATTAATGGACAAGCTAACTTTATTGAAACTAATGTTAATTTAGCAATGTTGTTGATTGAATAAACCCTGAATTTCAAATATAATGAGCTCAAAAATTTTCATTCGAACTTTTAAAAAAAAATAAAACAAATAATAATAAAACAAATAATACAAATAAAAAGAAAAATATTATCATTTCATTTGATCGATTGTAATGCTTTATGAGTGGTTTATCTCAAAAATCATGTAAAAGAATCCTGATACCTTAGAAGCATCTAGAAGTGACTCAAATCATCAAGTTAACATAAATTATAAAAAAATCCAAATGAGAATGTTTTGGATTGAAGCATGTTTATCTATCTTCATTAAAGATTTGTTTGAGATTGATGTGCAGTAAGAAATTGTCGAGGAAAAGTGTTGTAGAAAAAATATGCATTTAGATATGCTAAGGATGACAAAAATACCGAGATCTTTCTTGGTACTAGGTTAGGGCTTAAGAAGTAAACCCGGGACCCTAATCTGGGTCAAACCCAGATTTATCTCTTAAAGCGGGTTCGGGCTTTTATTAAAATATATATATAATTATTTATTTAATTTATATATTATTTAAATCTTGTACATTTTTGTATCAGGGTATTATAATTGGACCCCCTTTTTTTCAAAAAACATCTTGGCCTCATCAATGTAATTTATTAAAATAAATTGAAAATATTAAATTGTCTTTCAACCCTTACATCTCTAACTGAAATATCATATTTAACTTTTTAAAATTTAAAAGCATGATATGGACTTCACCACCATGGCAACAGGATAACTTGATGATAAGTGACACAAAATATATTTAATCCATTAAAATAAATTGAATAAATTTACACAAAAACAAGATTTGGTTCCTTCAAGCTTCTTCCATTCTTTCAAGTTTCTTTCTCTCTCCCCCCTTTCCTTCAGAAATCAATTTTTAATTTAATTATATTCCATTTTTCAGTCAAAACCTAAACTAAGATTCTTAGTTCTTTTTTTTTTTTTTTCAATTAAACATAACAATTTCACATTTGCAGCACCATTACAACTCATATTCCAACCATCGAAGCTCAGTTTTTTAGTAGGATCACAACCCAAATTTAAAACAAGTTATTTCACTCTATTTCCTACAAACATATATTTTTAAAAATGATTTCTAATAACTTCCACTTAATAATTTATTAACTAAATATATAATTAACTATTTTAATATTTTAGATATTGAGGGCATTTTTGGAACTATATTATTTTAGATGCACAATTTTATTATTTCGATTTATCTATAAAATCGTTTTCAAAATTAGAACCTCAAAAGCTGCCCCCTACTTTTGTTTGCAATCCAATACAAAAACAGAGTTTTGCAGTAACAATTTCCTAGATAGTCAATTTTCAAAGAGTTTTCCAAATACTAAAATAGTTATAAGAAATAGTAGAATCTGAAAATTGTTGTGCAACAACAATAACAAACACACTCTAAGTTTGAAATTTCGAATTTTAAGCGAAAAACACAACCAGATTAGCTCAAATAAATATTAAATTAAAAAAGGGAAAGATTTCCTGTTTCTATACTTGTTTTAATAATGTCTTCTAATTTTGATGCATAGGAAACGAAGCTGCTACATATCATTTATTATTTTATTGCTATTTAATCTGTACATCAATTTGTGGGAGCTTAATTATTATTATTATTTGCAGTATCATTATTGATCACCAACTTGTATCCAACAAATAACGGCCCTTAGGAATCGCCTTCAATTTGCAAGTAAGATTAGGGTAATTTCAATTTTGACCATCCAAATTGAGCCAGACACAGCACGCTAGTTTGCAAGTTGCATAAAATTTTTCGCCGACTAAATGAACTAATTAACTATTAATGTTTGAGAAATTGAAATTAGGTAATTACAGAATTTGTTGGTAATCATATGGCATGCAGCCTTGTTATTTGAGCTTCTGATGTATAGTGGTCAGTTAAGCCAAGATTTGCCATGAGAAGCCATACATGAGTGAGCAACTCTCCACCACTTCTCAGCTGTTGAGCATGATAATTTCCTTTGCACTTTCTTGCTGCATATGTCAGAATTTCCAGCCAAACTCCACAAATCTCCCTCCATCTTCTAAAATATTTCTCCACCTATTATAACAAAGTAATTATAAAAATATCAATTAATCATAGAGTTTGAGGTTGTAGGTTCAACTTGATAATATAATTACCAAAAAATCTCGGTTGAATTAAAAATATAACTTTTATGATGATCTACAGAATCAAATCCATTTACTTTCTGTCATATATGTATTTCCAGAAGTCTTGTTTTAAAATACATACAGAAATAGAAAGTAACATTTTCTATAAAAAGAATTAATAATTGGAGAAGTAAATACCTTCCAACTTTTAGCTGTTTTCACTGCCATGTGCAACAGCGAGTACAATTTCGAGCTGTTCTCAGTTGTTTCCTCTGCATGCCATTTAATCAATCTGTCAAGTGCTTGGATTTCACTTGTAAACACTTGTCTCCCTAGAATGTCTACGGCCTCATCAAATGTTTCTTGAATGCTAATCTCATTCATTCCTGAGGATAGCATAGAAGGATGCGATACTAGGAGATACAACATATATCTAGAAATTTGTTGAGCCAAGTCAGCATCATTTTTCTCCTCCTCACTAAGCTCTTCATCCCTAGCCTCCTCAATAACCCCTCCATGATCCAAGCGGTATAAGACCTCAGTAACAATGTGCCAGAAGAGAATAGCCTTCCCTAGCTCTTCCTGGAATTTGGGATAATTAGAATCTTTGATGATGGAGGGAGCTACATAATATCCCCCAACTTTTCTCCTTAAATGACTGAAGAACAAGTCTTTTAACTCCTTGGAGACTTCTTTATAAGATATATACCATTTCCTTCCTAGATTTTCGTCAATAATGGTTAATAGCTTCACAATATAATGGCAAGGCAGGGGTTCTACTTTTACGGAGAAGCTTGGGAAACTGTACTGGGACATTTCATTTGACCACTTGCGAGGAGTCTTATGAGATGGTGGAAAGCAACGAAGGGCATGGAATTTTTTTACAAAGGTTGAATATTTTTTATGCATACATAGCCAAATAACAAATCTGTCTGAGGAAAGCAGTACCAGTGCTGCATATATCTCTAGAATAATAGCTACAATAAGCAATAGGAATGTTATAGAAAGGTCAGCCCTTGAATAGTTGTATTTGTGACCAAGAAAAGAGAAGATCACCAACACAGAGCAAGTAAGAACGAAAGTGATCAGGCGCAGAACTAAGCCCCATGGAGTATAGAGTAATGGTGCCTTGGTATAAAGCAAATCATATACCATTCCGAGTTGGATCTCAATCACAGTGAAAGCATTTTCAGAAGACATGTTTCTGAAAACAGTTTTGGCTTCGTGGACTTTGCTGATTATAGCATCTAACAGAAAACACTTGGTTAGGTCAAGCAATCTATAGGCGATCAGTAGTTTATCTTCCTTTGTAATGGGATTGTTATCTAAGACAGAGAGATCTACTTTGTGTGTAATCTCAGGAATCTTTTCTACTTCCACCTTGTATCCCTCATAGTCCTTGGTCTCTTTTTCTTGAAGAAAATTTGTGTTTCTGAGACGAAAGCGATAATTAAACAGCCTAAGTTTTTCATTGCTTCCTGACCTGAGTACCCAAGTTCTTTCTCCATACTTTACCAACCCTGCTAAAAACATTGGAATGAATAGAATTGAAAGGTGAGAGCCTGTCCAAGCCATCCGAAAGACATAAAATGTAGTTGCTGTCTGGCCAACTAATCCAAGCAAGTGCCTCAGCCACAGCTCATTATCTTCCAAGGTATAAGCAGTAATTGTGTCTGGACCACCCAAGTGCAGAAGAAGAAATGGTGCCCAAAACGCTGTTAGTTCAATGTTGGCATCCAGAGATCCACATTCTTCTTCATAAATATCTCCAAGATTATTTGAGAGCATACCAAGGGCACAAGTTGCTACGTAGTCGGAGGCTAAATAGGCAGACCATACAACAATTCTGATCCAAACCTTGCAACCATACTTTCGGCGATTGCCCAAAATAATTAGTACTACTTGAAGGGTGAGACTAAGCAAAATCAACACTCGCAGGTACCTCTCCTTCCACATTTTCCTTAACCTTGGAGAAATTACCTCCATTACTGTCCTCCTCTTCGTTGAATACACAAAACTGCTAACAACTGCGTTTAATTCGTAAACATTAGAAGTAAAAATGAAGCTTTACTAGAAAAGTTGAAACATATCAAGAAGGTGTAACAGTTTGAAGGGATGAAAATTCCATCCTGCTAATTGAAAACATTTTCACTTGTAAATTTTGCACCATAGAAAAGTGGACAAAATATATACTAACACTAAATTAAGTTACATATATGGTCCTCAACCATCAAGGCAATTTAAGATCTTCTACTCCAAATTAAATCATGTTATAGCATTCCAACACTATTAATACTTGCATTAAAAGTTATAATTAGATAAAAACCTAAGTTCCAGAAGTTAAATTAGACAAGATAAACAAAGGTATAGAATAATTGACATTTAAAAAAAAAAAAAAAAAGAGCTTCTAGAGATCAGAACGAATGGTAGTTATATTACCTCAACCCCTGTACTTCTTTATTTTCCTGTCACTTAATAGTTAACAAGAAGCAAAATAAATACATGTACCTGGGGAAATCATTGATGATATTGCTTCCTCAGAGATCTTGATTGAATGCCTCTCGTTAAGTTGAATGGCTATAAGAAATTTTTTTTTATATGCCTTCCCACCCTGTTTCTTAGAGGGTAGTTCAACAAATGACAGATGCCCTTCAACACAAGCAAGAAGAAAACTAAATTGGCTCTAATAATATGAGAATGGAATTATCAATAATATAATCAAGTATCACTAGCTAGCTTCTATAAGCAAGGATAAGCCACTATAGAACGTGAAAAACAAAAATGCATCTTTAACATTTTGCGATAAAAAAAATTACGTGTAGGCATAGAAATATAATAATCATAAGAGAATCAGAAGATAAGTTCTACTATTTTTATTGACTACAGAACGAAGATATAAGAAGAAAACGTAATATTTTTTTTAAAAAAAGTTCTCCAATAATTTATTCATAGAAAATAAAACAATGAGTAATACTCAAGAAGGTAAGAAAGGAGACATATAAATTAATAATTATAAAAAAGGAAGCAAATAATATAATATAAAACAAAATAACGAATACTACTAAACCCTTTTAGCTTATTAAGAGTATTAGCTCGACAGTCTAATAAGACTCCTTAAAGCAAAATCTGGGGATTTGTAGAGCATTTTCAAAGAAAAAACAATTTTAGTGCCTTCGCTGCATTTTCTGAAAGAAAACATCGCTTGTGGCGAGGAGCGACTCAAATGGCCGGAGGGCCATGGCCCTAGTTTTAATTTTGATGTTGCTTCCTCCATGCTTCCTTAGGGATCTGGAATGCAAGCCCCTATTCAAGCTTCATGTGTGCTTTAAGGGCTACGATCATTTACGAGAACTAACGAAGAGAATGAATAATTTCGAGGAAAATAAGAAAAATTAAGTTATAATAATTTGACAAGCCTAGGTTATATATATAAGCAGATATCATCCGATTACATGCGATTATAATGAATAGATATTTTGTTGTAAATATTGGAGGGCACTTTATTTATTTACGAAATATAGAAAAAAGTTAACTTAATAATAAATAGAGAGAAGATCATTTTCTTAGACTATTAGATATTACCGTACTTTTATTGTGCCTCATCAACATAAACGCAGGTTTGGATTCCAATTGAAGAGTATATATAACATTCTTTTCCATGTCCTATATAGCAAAGATCTCATCTTATTTTCTAGGCTGAATTTAATATGTTTTTCTCATCAAGTATTCTCTTTAAGTACCCTAGAAACATTTTTATGCATACGATGTTTTTATCATATTCTGTCGAAAACTTTGAAAGTAGCGGATAGATCTTAAATTGATTTTTAAGAAATTGATCTTCTTTAATGGTTAGATTAATTGATCTTTTGGTGTATAAAGTAAATATGATTGGCCCCCTATTTCAAATGATAGAAGATCGAATTTCATTGTTTTAGTACTTCATACATTATACATTTCCTTGATAGCAAGTTTGATATCTTATATCGTAGACGCAGCTAAGTTTATTATTTTAGTACTTTATAGCTTATAACTTTACCTAGTAGCAAGTTTGATATCATATATCATTTATATAGCTAAGTTTATTCTTGTAGTACTTTGTAGGTTATAACTTTCCCTACTAGCAAGTTTGATATCTTTTATCGTTTATGTAGCAAAGTTTATTCTTGTAGTACTTTAGAGGTTATAACTTTCCCTAGTGGCAAGTTTGATATCTTACGTCATTTATGTCGCTAAATTTATTCTTGTAGGACTTCATAGATTCATAGATTATGTTTTCTTACCAAAGTTTGATATCTTAATTAGTTCATCTATGTTGCTAAAGTCTGGTGATCGGTTCAATTTTAAATGCATTCTTACCAAAAAAAAGAAAAAAATGTATTCTAGCTTTTAGCATCTCAATGTCCTTGCCTTGAATTTGAAGTAATATATGATCATTTGTCATTCATGTTATTCGTAGCAAATAGACATAGATGCTTTTGCTGCTCTCAAGCAAAGGAGGAAACAGATGCTTGATTTACTTGATGCTCAAGTTGGAATGATTCACTGGAAACCAGCTAATGTAACACTAGACCTTTTAATGCTTCGCTTCCGCTTTCTCAACAACTTGTATTTAGACTAGCCAATTTGCATAGGTTATGGACTTTGTGATGGGCTACCATAGAATAAGTCTTAATCCAAAGCAAAATGAGGGCCAATACTAGAAGCTTTGCTTCATTTAGAAAACTTGTGTTTGTTTTTGAATTATGTGTTTTTGTTTTTAAAATGATTTGAAAAATGAACTTCTATTATTGAGAAAAAATAGTTTAACTGAAAGATATGTGTTTGAAAATGAATTCTGAAAATACAAAATTGAAAATGATTTTAAGAATATGTGTTTGGAAATAAATCCTTAAACTGAAATTTTAAAAACAAAAATAAGATATTTGTTTGGAAATAAATTATTAGCATCAAAATTTGAAAGCACAGTAAGAGAAGATGAATTGTTGCAGAAAATAACGAGAGAGGATGGGGAATTACATTTGAAATGAGAAGCATAGTAAATGAAAAAAGATGGGGCCGCGTATTGTTTATTTATTTATGGGTAAAGTTAGGGGCAAAAATGAAAAAATTTTGGTTTTATGAAAACGAAAATGGGAAACAAGAAAGAACAACAACTTCCTGAATTTCAATAATCTAAAAACAGAAAACGCTGGGTAGAGTACATAAAAGAACACAGTAATTTATCATGGATTAGACAAATTAAGAGTAAGTAATAAATGATGAGTCCCATCAGATATGGGATTCCTCTCTCAGTTCAATTATGTATAACTCTAATATCGGAAGAGGAATTTTCAACTAGCTAGCAAACGAGGCAATAGAAGGAAGAGTTTGACCACTTGTCCCTGCTACTCAATTGAAAGCACCCAATTGTAATTATAACCTACTTAAATTTTAAAAAATTATTCTTATAAAATTATTCCTAACAATAATTCATCCAATTTAAAATCATAATCTTTCCCTTATTTATTATTCTCCTCAATATATTATTACTCTAAACACATCATAAATGCTTACGATAAGTAAATATTGATCATTTTCTTAAATTTCGTTTTGACATCATTAGCTGTTACAAATATTGAGAATCAAAGTCTGCTTATGATAAACAGTTTTAACTTCTAAACGCTTGTTCTTGCTGTGAGACGGAGAAATTTTACGCGCAATAATACTTATTGTTCTAATTAGAGTAGCCCATTTTTATGGATCTGGACTGGGCTTTTCCATTTGGGATGATAAAAGCCTAAATCGAGTAATCCAAAGCAAAATGAAAGCCCTTCAGGAATTGTACTGGACATTGCAACAAAGCAAACAGTGGATCTTGGACATCCCTTTAAGGCCCGATTGAATAAAAGTTATGATAGAGCAGAAGAAATCTTATAATGAATAATTTAACTGCTCTCTTTAATATTTATATGTGTTGGACAATGTAGAGCTGACTCATTTCTTAATTAAACAATCTCTAAATAACATCCTCTGAAGTATTAAATTACAGGGAATATAGTCCATTTAAGAGAAACAGCCTGGACAGAATGTGAAGAAAGGCTGGAGGTTGGGACTAATCAGATGCTGCAAGCAGTTAAACAATCTTCGAATTGAAAATTGTTAGGGATGCAATAGAAACTTGTCTCATGCTGTGATTACTGAAAATATATATTCTTGGCTTACAGGAGCCAATAAAAGTGGCAAAACTGGCCTCGTTTAATATCTTTAATAGTGATATATCTTTAATATTGATATATATACACATTTAATTTACAATAAATTTTTATAAAAATTACTATTATCCATGTTTAATTTAACAAAAGACACAATCATTAAAATATAATTTGAAGAATAATAAGACTTCTGAAAAACTATGACTATTCTTGATGCTAGCTTGCCAAAAATTAATTAATTAATAAACATGCAAACATGTTACATATTAATAAATTAATATTAGATAAACGAACCAAAAAGTTGATACTAAATCCAAGTAAGTTGTTGACCTGCACCAGTAAGAATAGTTGGAGTAGGCGTGCATCAGCAATCAAGTTGGCCAGTGTTATAATATATAAACATTTCACATTAATCTTGTTACTTTGTTTTATCAAATAAACAAGACTAGGTGTACACCAGCAAACAGGTACTTGATCATTAATTATAGTTTAAACTTTAAATTAAGTATGGCAATTAGATTTACAGAAATTCCCGACGACGTCGGGGAATCTCGTGCCATTATTGTATTTGCCATTGTTCAAGGATTTTGAGAACCACAAGCAAAGCAGCACATATTATTGCAACCATTATTTCAAAAGAAAAAATGGCAGACAAATCTTATATATATAGACAACTATAAATAAAAAATATAGGAAAGAGAAATTGCAATGAAAACGCTGCAGGAATTATTATTTTCCCATAGCAGGAATTATTTTACTAAGGTAGTTTTGCCCTACTTTTTAGTTAAATCTTAAAAGACTTAAGATATTAGTAATTTTTTTTTTTTCTAAACTTATCACTTAGTTTAAATGATTTATCACTTATTAGAAAACGTGGAAATATTTAACTTAAATATGAATTCTATATGTCTAAATCATGTGACATTTTTTGTTCCAAAATCATCCTTTTGTATTTTTATAATATTATTAAATAAAAATATATAATTTTAAATAATAACAAATATTTGTTTTTATTTCTTAAGAAATATGGTGGTAAGAGGTGATCCAAAAAATTGCCATCACCAGTAACGGCTATTGTGCTTGGCGTAATTACGGTGACATAACTGGTACCATCATTATCATCTCTAGTTAAACTTTTTTTTCAATGTTTTGCAGCCAAATGATGCTTGATCTTCAAAAACCATTCCGATAAACTTGTAGATTGGCTAGAGACAATCATGGTGGCACCAATAGTGTCACCGGACGCACCATATCGGAGGTGAATGGCAGCAGCGATGGTGGCGGCTTTGACGGCTCCGACAATTTATAGTTTTTCAAAATTTATAATTTTTTCTAATAAAATTAATAAATAAAAATATACCAACTTTAAATGGACATGATATAATTCACCATAATGTATTTACTATATTTAAATAGATATATGTTTTCATAATTCGTAAGCTTATTAATTATTATTATTGATATCTTAATTTAATTTTGTAAGTTTGTAAATTATTGTTATTGATATTTGATTTAATTTGGTTAAGTATTAAAGATTTTAAGATCAATATTATATTAAATATGAATGTATTTTGTTTTCTATAATAGGGATAAATATGTCACATTTAAGTAAATTTATCCATTTTACAACTTATTGAAAAATTAAAAAAATTATAAAGTAATCTAAAAATAAGTGTTAGTAAGTGTTAAGTGCAAATAAATGCTAAAAAGTGATAAGTGAAATAATTAAATGACAGTATCAAATTTGGTGAAAACAAAATGCTAGCTAGCTTGAAACCAATAATATCTATACTTGAATTGGAAGAATTCTCATCACACTGGGAGAAGCAATATATGATCGACTGTATATGTGCTGGTTTAACGATTAACGTACACTGAATCCGATACACAAGTAACAGCCGCCACAAATCTCTTTAGGCAATATTGTATATCATTATTTTTTAATGTTTCCAAGTTTACTTCTTTGTTAGTAAATTAAAGTTTCAGAATACGGTTTTGGCATAAAAGGATTTATTAACTTTTATATTCTGTTTAAATTAGAATAAATATTTTAGTTATTACGTTTATATATATATAATCTCAAGAATCAATTCAGTTGATCAGAGACATGGCTATCCCTTTTACAATATGAATAAAAAATTGTTGCATTGTTCACACTTTTGAGAGGTGTCACAACCGGTTCCCCGCCCGTACTCGGGACCTTACGGTTGTCATTGGTTGGACAACAGTCAGTATTGTTTGCTTTGGACCGTCTCCCTGTCTCAGGTTTGAGTGCTGGGGGACGCGCCTTCCACTGTGAAGGACAAAACTGTGCGGACTATGCCACCCTTGAGGGTAAAAGAGAGGTGTGGCTTGACCCCCTCGTTCCCCAAGACAGGGAGACGGTCTAAAGCGGACAATACTGACTGTTGTCCAATCGATGACAACCGTAAGGTCCTGAGTACGGGCGGGGGACCGGTTGTGACAAGAGGTCTGGCAACATTTAGACATTATTCTCCCAGAGTGAATATTCACTCTTTTCCACGGAAATATTGATTACATTAACTATTCCATTTCATGCTTGATTAGTCACCCAGCAGTGCTAGATGAATAGTTTTAGGAAATAGTGGTCCTGGAAGGAAGTTTTGTACTTAAAATCTTCAATTGTGTTGTTGCAGCTCAAATGTGTATCATATTTCTCTCCACATTTCCTTTTACGTACCCTTTTTTTGGTCTTTCCTAGAAACATTGAAGTTTTTGTGTATAAAATTCTTGATATTCCTTTCGGACGTTAAAAGAAAGAAACCAGATACTTCAGTTGATTTTTCAAAAGAAGGATTTACTTTTTTTTTTTTGGTAAAAAGTAAAGCTAATTTATCTTCAATTTCAAGTTATGTGAGATGTTTACTCTTGATATTGTTCCTAGGTTATACTTGTTCTCTTACAACAGGTCTAGGATATATCTCGATGTCATTTATCACTACAACAGAGAAGACTATTTACGGCGGGCTGAAACCGCCGTAAATAGTCATTTACAGCGGTTATGCGATGGTTTTGAACCGCCGTAAAAACAATCGCAGTAAAAGCTTTTACAGCGGTTTTGGCCCGCCGTAAAAAGTTATTTGCGGCGGTTTGTTGTTCGACGCAAAAACATGCGACGAAACAGGATTGATAATTGCCACACCTTTTTACGGCGGTTTTGTGTCCGCCGTAAAAAGTCACTATTTACGACGAACAAAAAACCGCCGTAAAAAGTCACAAAACCGCCGTAAAAAGTTTTTATACAATTTTTGTGTAGTTGTCGTGGGTTGATAGGTAACCGCCGTAAATAGTTGAAAAAATTGTTTTGCATCGATCACTAAACCGTCGTAAATAATTAGCAATAATTTTTCCTAAAATTGTTTTGCTGCTTGTGCTATTCTATATTTATTTGTTGTTTATAAAATAATTAACCTATCTCAGAAAAATGTTTGGATATAATTTTGTAATCATTCATTTAATGAATATAATGAAATCAAATCATATACAAAAATATCTCATATAATAGTTCAATCATAATCCATTTAAATCAAATATAAGGCAATCATCATCCATACTATTCAACATGTTATAATCAAACAATTAAACATCACGTCAGTTCGTTCTCATAGTTTGAATCACCATTTGCATGTGATTCAACATCGATTGATCATCCTTCTCCAACTCTGCATGTGAGCCACTCTTTTTCTTAAGAATTGTTTGCTGCTTCATAACTTCTTCAATCTCAGAACAAATAAAAGAAACAGTGGCCTGCAACTTGTCAGCAGCATCCCCTTTTTTTGTTGTATCATCAAAAGGAATTACAACAACTCTTGTTGATCTATTTTCTCCATTGGCTCTATTGCTGCTTCACGTTCTTCCAAATTATCTCTTGGTCCATTAAGAAACTCACTCTGTAACAACTCACTGTTAACAAGACATTAAAGTATAAGATTCCAAATGCTGCAATTAGATTGCTATAGATCTAATGCCAAATACATAAGAGAAGATATGATGGTATTTCCAAAATATAACACCAAAAATGATAAAAAATAATGTCATTTTTTATTTCTAAATGTAATTGACTTTTAAATGTAATACAAGAAAATAATAAGAACACAGTTTCGTTTCTTTTTTTTTTTTTGTAGCTGTAACTTTTAAGTTTTGATCCGCTCAAATACTCATAACTAGAAGCTAAAAAGAAGAATGATGAGTCCTAACCGTGTTGCAAGATGTAGCCAGTTGTTGCAGTTCCAAAGACCCCTGCAAGAACTCCTGCAGTATTGGATAGACCAAGCAATATTCCCTGAAGACATATTTTCAAAGCAAAGAGTTCAATCTGTAAGTTTTTCTCTTCAGAGAACTAGAGTTCTCACTATTATACACAGGCTTTATGTGGTGAATCTAAAATCCAGGATCATAATAAGGGCTCTGATTGCTAGAGAATTACTGCACATTAGGAAGTCTCGCATGCAATTTAAGTTTATAGATTTAAAAATATTAAAACAAGTAATACTTACATAATAACGAGGGGCAATATCCTGATGGTTTGAATATAGACCAGACTGAGAGAATGCATCATTTCCCTATTCAAGAAAAAAATAAAATAAAATTAGTTGAATTGACCATAGATAAAATAATGGATGATAGAACCAAATTAAGTCAGGGAAAAAAAAACAAAACAAAAGATCTTAGATCATCTAGATCTGTTGCATTACTTTGAAAAATTGCTCAGACAGAATTAACAACAATTTCCAAAATAATCCTGATAACTCAAATAGAAATACATTCAGTACTCAGTTTCAATAAGTCTACGTAGCAAACCTGACTGCATGCCATGCATAAAACAGCCATTGCAGGAGAATCAATATGGCTCAACTGAGTCAAGAAGAAAGCAGGGCCAAGAAATCCGATGCTTTGCATAATCTACAAAAAGAAATATAGAGAACATTCCATTAGCTGCCGCACATACAGTTAAACCAAGAAAACATCACTAAATTGCCTAAAGCACTTAGCAGAAAGAAATGAGGGAGAGATGTTGGACTTCGAGTAGCTCATGAAAATTGCAAAAGAGGAACCAAGATCTCTTATTGCTGTTCCTGAAAATGTAATACAAAAAAAACTTAAATGTAATACGAAGAAGAACAAAGACACAAGAAAATGTGCTCTAGAATAAAACTAAAGGCACTAATGAGTCAACAAATTTTGCTTTTATAAAAAAAAATAATAATAAGTAAATTTCTGTCTAGCTGTGCAGCAGAAACTGGAACTGAAATCAACCAAGATAGCTCATTTTCAATATTAAACGACAGAATTTTTTCACCATCAGCTAACCAGTGTAAGACCCCTCCAATGAAAACGCCTTTGTTCGTGTACAATCTGTTATTGCACAAGCAGATCTCCTTTGATGTCCTCCAGGCACCAGTATCTGAAGAATATATGTCAAATGAAAAGTAAAGATGCTCAGTTCCAGCCTCATATTGCCGCACTTTAACCAGTTTGAAATTTGTTGAACTCTGCATGGGATTACAACATGGATCAAATGCTAGAGCAAAGCTGGTTTCTTTATCAGGATTAGTCCAATCCAGCCTGATCCATTCTCTGTTCAAGGGATTACACACATAGATAGATGGGTCATGGAAAGGTGAGCAGCTACGGCAACAAACCAGTCCATTGCATGATGCCATAACCACAACATTCTCAGGTAGAAAACTAAATATCGTGTGCTGTAATCCAGCACCTTCAGATTCAACAGTGATATGAGTAATTGTTTCAATATCATCAAGGCACCACTGGAACCTCTGCTGGAAGAAGAATCCAAATAGCGGTTCTCTCTTTTGAGACTGATCTTTGATGAAAATGTGGTTAGATATAAGCTCATGCCACCTTTTAGAAACACACTTTAATGCAATCAGAGATTTTGTTGGCAATCGTGATAGCACATCAAAGCAAATATCAGCGTTCAAGCGCCTAAAATTATCCATTTGCTGCAATATAACAGGAAGGAAAAATTTCTGTGTCGAAAACATTAAAACTAGAGCAGAGAAAAGAATAATTAACTCAGAAACTAATTTAGATGACACATCAAACAAGCAAACAAGGAATTAGTGAGCAGATGGATTATTTTTTTAATTAAGAGGTTTACAATATATCATTGTCGGTCCTTTCACGATTTTATTTAATATTCTGTTTGTTAGCTAGCTATTCCTTTTCAATCTATGTGCTAAAACCAGTCTACATTACAATTATCAAGCTTCATTACCAAGGTCTATAACCTCCACTAAGAGAAAGAGACAAAAACATTTCTCATCGTGTTTCCAACTGTAGACCAAATTATTGCAAAAGATAAAAAGATTAGATGCCCCACACAAAAAAGTAAAAAGTAATCATGCGGATAACTCATGACTTTGGGTTCCTTAATTAATTAAGGGTGTAAGTATGTTCCAGCCAAATTTATTGTATATACATGCACCTAACTTTTTTTGGTAAAAAAAATTACTCATTCAATCGACCATGTATTAATTCATTGTTAGATACAATAAACCAATTAACTAAAGTAAATTTTCGCACTTCCCTTCCCATATCTAGTAATTAATCGTACATCCACTATTATATTATAAATACAATTCCTTTTAAATCAAAATTTTTTCAAAATCAATAAGTTTTTCATATATTCTTTAAGTTATGAAAAAGAAAACGCTAGATTAATCTTATTACTGATGATTCTAAGGAAACAAAGTATTGTTTCTTCATAGTTTAAGATCGGTTCGGTGAAATTAATGTGATTAATTAATGAAACCATTTTTAATTTCTTATTAATTGAGAAGCTATAAAGATACTTCAGTTATTATTACCATGGCCTCTCTTTTGAGTGGTTTTTAGCAAAATGATACACAAATTAGATTTCTAAAGACCATAAAAAATTAGTGGTTTGAATGAAAAATTTCTTTTGACATTTAAAAAAAATGTATAAAAATACCATGATTTCTTTTTCTATCCATTGATTTCGTTTTTAGTACTCTGCATTCAATGATAAACTAGAAATTTCAATCGTGTAGATGTTTTTATCATTTTGGAAAATAACTTATATACTTGTTGACAACTTGTTCTATACGGCTCAAGATTATAAAAATTAATCATAGAAAATCAAACAATTTATCGATTTACATAGTAATTTACATCACCTGGAGGAGTCCCACAACACATGGCACGATCATCCACATGTTCAACTTCCAAGCCAATGAACCAGGCTCTCAATGAAACATCCTCATTTGCATACCTATGCAGTATGGGCCTGGATGCCATCAAAAAGTGAACTCATAAACTAATCTGAAACATTTAGTTTCATATCAATAATTCTGATGAATTATAGACTTAATAGGAGCATTTGCACATACACTCATAAAGTTTGGATTAACTAATTTAATAATTATGAAGAAGGAAACCTCTGAATCTAGTACTAACTGTCGAGGAAATTTTCGTATGGTCAGCAACTTACTAGTTGATGGAGATATAGGCAGCAAGGTCCTTGGAAATGGCATAGATTTGGCCAGTTGCATGCCTGAAATACTTGTTCCCTTCTTCCCTGAATTTTCAGTACTCTGGCCCATGATACTTCACTCTACCAATATTAACATATGCAATTGATTAATCTTGTAGTTAGTATAACATAATTGATTATACAATCACTAATTAAAATTTGAAATCCATAAACCTTTCAATTTTTACTTATGGGTTAGTTTAACACATGCACGCTTAAAAGTTCTCATTGATTGGACTGTTTTAAGCTTTGAAAAAAAAAACTCGACTGAATTTGTAATTAACCCTTTAATAAATGGAAAAGGCCTGTGATAGAAAGATATATCACATCATCCTTGTGTTTCTATCCAATAAAAATCAATACCACAACCTTAACCCACGTCACTGCCACCACTCCACCATCACTACCACAACCTTAAAACCCACAACAACATCAATACCGCTCCACCATCGTAACCAGACCACTCCATCGCTTCCATCAAAAGCCACATCTCAAAACCCACAGCAAAAAATGTAAGAAGCTTGGTGGAGAAAGAGGGAGAAAAAGAAATATTTACCAGTGAATAAGCTTAGTAGCGAGAATGCTAATTGAAGCTTGGCGTGACAATCAATCATGCATGCAGTCAGTCACTTGTTTTATCCTTTCAATTAAGCCGTGACCTAGCTTTCCTTTCTGTTCAATTACTTTGTGACCTAGCTTTCTTTTCCATAATCTTCACAAATTCAGTTGACAAAGTGAAGCTAAATCGAAGTTGAGAAGTAGTGAAGCTGAAATTGAAGCAAGCAATATAGGGATGAAAGAAGGGAATGGGAAATTGAAGATAATGGCAAAAGAAGGGAAGAAAGCAGCAACGGGAGGAAAAATTGAGGACAATTACCGGAAGAAAGCAGCCAATGGGAGGGAAATTGATGAAAAAAGGAAGGCGGAAAGGAGGCAATAGCAAATTGATGGCAGTCACTTTAGAGAGAAGCCGTGAGAGATAAGAGGGAAAATGTTGGAAGGTAGGGCGAAGGGGGAAAGTGGTGGGAGGTTTTAAGCCCCTTCTATGGCGGTTTTAATAACCGCCTCGTAAAAAGTTCGCGTGTCAGTATATACGGCTGTTTTTAAAAACCGCCGTATATACCTGTCGTATAAACCCCGATTTCTTGTAGTGAATTATATGTAGGAAAATGTTATTCAAAGATGTTTCTAACCAAAATCATTACTTTTTTTTTTAATCATTTCAATTCCATTTTCTGAATTTTAATTAAAGTGATATGAGATGCTTTCTTTCAGCCACGTTATTCGTCGAAGCCTTTAAAGGAAGACCTAGATACTTTAATTGATTATATATCTATCATGAAGAAAAAAGTATATATATGCTTAATTTAATTGACACGCCATAGCATTTATGAATGACTAATTGATACCCAGTTAACCTCAATTAATCACAATTAATGCTTGTCTTCTTACTAATTGCAACATTTGGCAAACTCACCTGACGTTCACTGCAAAGTAAATAGAGTGTTGCATTCGCCTTTTACCAGTTATCTAAAGTAGCCTTATTTCTTAATATATGTCGACATTGCAAAATAATAATTAGAAACGTCTTATTGCAAATAATATCTCAATTAATTTTATAAATATCCTTCACTCATTCTTCTTGTGAAATACGTAGGACAATATCTAAATCTATACTATTATTATCTTATTTCTTAATAAATTTAGTTTCTTTTATTTGTGAGTCTCTTTTTGCTCACTCATCTATTTAAAAAAAAAGAAGAGAACGAGATACCTTATTTCTTTAAATTTATTATAAACATATATATTTAAATTATTAAATAATCTCAAGAAGCAACTCAGTTGATCAGAGACATGGCTATCCCTTTACTTTTACAATATTACAATAAAAAATTGTTGCACTGTTTGCACCTTTGAGAGGTCTGGCAACATTTTGACATTATTGTCTCTCAGGGAGCATACTCACTCTTTTCCACGCAAAAATTGATAACATTAAATATTCCATTTGAAGCTTGATTAGTCGCCCAGCGGTGCTGGATATATAGTTTTAGGAAATGTATAACGGCTCTAGAGGAAGTTTTGTAATTAAATCTTCAACTGTGTTGTTGCAGCTCTACCGTGTACCATATTTTGTCTTCACATTTCCTTTTATGAACCTTTTTTTTTTCGTCATTCCTAGAAACATAGAAGTTTTTGTGCGTACAATTCGTGATATTCTTTTCAAACTTTAAAAGAAACAAACTAGATGCTTCGTTCACTACAACATTGAAGGACTTTTGCGGCGGGCGTAAACCATCGCAAAAAACCTTTTACGGCGGTTCTACGGCGGTTTCCAACCGCCGTAAAAACAACCGCAGTAAAAGATTTTGCGGCGTTTACGCCCGCCGCATAAGGTTTTTTACGGCGGTTTATATGTTCGACGCAAAAACCTACGACGAAATCCGATTGGCATATAACACACCCATTTACGGTGGTCTCTAAACCGCCGTATATTTACGGCGGGC
The DNA here is from genome assembly GCA_013180625.2 of Boswellia sacra. Classification (NCBI taxonomy): domain Eukaryota; kingdom Viridiplantae; phylum Streptophyta; class Magnoliopsida; order Sapindales; family Burseraceae; genus Boswellia; species Boswellia sacra. The sequence continues at coordinate 744,665 of SNVD02013895.1, forward strand.
TTTAAACCGCCTCATAAGATACTTTCTGAGGCGGTTTCTAAACCGCCTCATAAAGGACTTTTTACGGCGGTTTGTAAACCGCCTCATAAAGACATTTATACGGCGGGAATTTGACCGCCGTATATATATTTTTTACGTCGGTTTATAAACCGCCGTAAAAAGTCCTTTATGAGGCGGTTTAGAAACCGCCGTATAAATAATTAATTTATTTAAAAAATAATTTTTGCAACGACCATGAAAACCGCCGTAAATAGCTTTATTGGATTAAATTCAGCTCCTGGTTTGTATAATTTACTGTTTAAAAAATAAATAACCTGTCCAGCAAAAATATTTTGAAATGTTTCTCCAATCATTCAATAATGTTTCTCCAACATTCAATAATTATAATAGAACAAAATCAACTATCAGAATATATCATATAAATAGTTTAACCGTAAACAAACCAAACATCAAACAATCATTATTCAAACTATTAAACATCATTTAATCAAAATATTTAAACATCTGGTCAATTACATAATGAGACAACATCCACAAAACTCAGTCATTTGACATGTAAGCCGTAAAACTTGACAAACAACCTGCAAGAATATTTTTGTAATGAAGATTATAATCTTTAAGTAACGTTATAAAATTTAAAAAAAATTGTATAATTTCATTTACATACCTATTCATTGTCGTGATTTGAATCACGATTGGTGAGGTTGTTTGTTCCATGACTATCATATTGAAAACGGCTATGATGTCCACTTGAAGCATCTGGGACCTATTTGTAAAAAAAATATGAAACATAAGTAAAAGATGTGAGTCAACTAAAAGCACATTTTTAATTTTATAGCAAATACCGGTCTTGTAGCACGCCGCTAAGCAAACTCTGGAAACGTCTCCTGCAGGAAGGAAACAACTTCATCATACATCATTTTCATGTTGTTGTGATCTTGCTTCAAGTTGTTGTGTGCTTCATTCAAGTTTCTGTGTGCTTCCTTCAAGTTGTGGTGTTCCTGCTGCAAATTACCCAACTCTTCCCTCAAGTGAACATCCGATGAGCTGCTGCCCGAAACGTCAGTCGGAGATGGACCAAAACCATATGTCCGGGCATAACCGCGATGATCAGGTCCCATCACATTCCCAAATACTTGTTCTCTCACTTGTTGGGTTTGTTGGTCTTGTGAAAATTGAGACAAACCTTCATTAAATTGACTCTACAACATAGTGGGAAGAAATAACAACTTAATAAAGAAAATGTATTATGCAAAAATTAAATTACCAGTAGTGGATGAATAAATAATTCAAAAGATTAAAGAACTTACAATTATTTCTGCACTTTCATCATCACCTACTTCGCCATTACTTTTTGTTCTTGTCTTGACGAAGACACTAATGCGATCAGTTTGCTCTCCATTCCTTATCATCTAAACAGTAAAATAACATAACTACAATAACACAACAACTTAAAAGATATAAGTAAATCTTGATAACCAACAAATAAAGAGCGTATAAACAAACAGATGTAACTTACCTCCTCTCGTTTCTGAGCAAATGACGTGCGACCTGTTCGATGAAGTGCTACTTGTTGTGCGCGATTAACCTTATTCTTCTCTGCAGCTTCCTATAATACAAGCCAAATTTACAACAATTATATTATATAACTTCCAATATAAATGAAAGAAAATATGAAATCTACACTTTTGTTATTATGTTAAGCACATACTTTAGCCTGTTCTGTTCCCCAGTAAGCTACAAGAATAGGCCACTGATCCGGCTGAACTCTAGGAGGAGTGAACTGTAACCGCTCCTCATCCGTATCATATTTTCTGTAGTACTCCCTCTTTACACGAGATTTCCAATCCCGCCAAAGGTTTCCAATATGCTGTAAACAATGCGGTCTGTACTCATCTGGAACATCTGTATTATCCTGCAAAAACAAATTGCAATAGATTAATCCAAGTACAAACTCAATATACATGTTATCTTATAGATTTGTTTCAGATAAATAACCTTCACTTCTTTCCAGATGGCATCCAAAAGATGTGATGGCATATTTTGCCACCGAGGATAAGTCAATGGAGCCATGTTCCCATTTTTGGCTATGATTCCAAGTTGGGTGGTTAATTTTTCTTTGTTTGCGTTTATTGGTTGCCATTGAACGTTAAATTGAATATGCAACCTTTGGCCTGTACCCCACTCGCGAACAGTACGAGCTGCTCTACGTCCTCTCACAACACCTGATGTACCACCCGCATCTATAAAAAAAGAACAAATGTTCAAACAATCTTAAATTTTAGGATATTTAAATAAACATGAATATACCTTCATTATTCATTTGAGTTTGAGAAGATGTTGCCGCTTGTCGTTGAGCTTCTACTTCTCGTTCTATTATACTCTCCATGGAGGTGTCCCTTGGTCTCTTTGGCGGCATAGTTATCTATTCTAAAAACATTCACAGTCATAGAATGCTAATATATTTGTTTAAGTTCCAAGATAAGTTATAGTTGCATATAATAAAATATTAGAATCCATACAAGTTTAATTGAACAAATTATATATTTCATTCATAAAAAGTAATGGTTACACATAGTGGAGGGGAAGTCACATAATTGGACAAAAGAGGAATGCCCCTAAAACAAAAGCCATATGGAAAAACATGGAATCCAAAAAAACATGTCGAATGAAATACTGTCAATCAACATCATCCATATCATCATCATTGTCTTCTCGATTGATGATCACTGTTGTTCCCTCAACTCCTTGTCTAACCCATTGAACATCTTCCTCACGAAAATAACCCCTTTCATCTAGTTGTTGCTGTGTATATAACTCAACTTGAGGCACCATGTTCGCAATAGATGAATTTTTGGACGTAAGATCAAATGTGTCTCTTGTTGACATTTTCAGGACAACATGCCAATCTTCATCTACCGGATCTTGGATGTAGCAAACTTGCTCCGCTTGCGCCGCCAAAATGAAAGGTTCATCATCAATACTGTTGTCTTTATACAACAGATGATTGAAATTAACCATTGTGAAGTCGAACTCATCACACTTCTTTCCAGTCCGATTATCAACCCAATTACACTTGAACAAGATAAAAGTCATGTCATTGACATATCGAATTTGAATTATATCGGTTAATACTCCAAGAAATGTTACACTGCCGGAAAGAGGATTTTGATCTCGTGCACTAGCATAACTCATGGTATCGGCCTTCAAAATAACACCAGATTGTTGGGTGCTTTTGTGTTTATCTGCATCCTTGGTACGAAATTTGAAGCCGTTAACAACATAAGATTTATAGCTACGTGCACCCCATTTAGGGCCACTAGCTAAATGAATGATTTCCTCAGACAATGATACATTTGAGGTCTCTTGTAATGAGTGAACCTATGGAAACACATATAGTTAGCAACAAAAATCTCTATAACAACAAAATGTTAACTAAATTTCTGACACTTACATGATTTCGAAACCATTCGTGGAATTTTCTGTTATGCTCTTTTTGAATTTCATGAATAGAAGAACGTGGCATTTCATTACGAATTTGATTAAGATGCTTTCTGTTTGAGAAGACATCGGAAGATATCAAGCATAGATAAAAAGTACCTTAACTTAGTTGTATAGCAAAAAGAACAGAGACAACGAAGGAAAATTATGCGTATCTTACTCTCGAAATGGATCAATAGAAGGTGTATTGACTAGCACATATCTATGTGCTTGAACCCAAGAGATATGATCAAGTTCGAATTGCTTTCCTTCGTCAGAGGTACCATCTTTGTTCCGAGGTCCTCGATTGAGTTTGGTTTCCACTTCATCAAGATATCTTGAACAAAAGTTTGTGCACTCATCCATTAAGTATCCTTTAGCAATAGAAGCCTCAGGATGTGCACGATTACGCACATATCTTTTCAGAGTTAGCAAATACCTAGATAACCGCATGAAATTTATAAATACTATCAATCAATTCATTTAGAATTTATGAAAATTAAAAGACATTAACATGGTAGTCCATAGTACCTCTCAATTGGATACATCCATCTAAATTGAACTGGTCCCCCTAATGATGCCTCCTCAGCCAGATGAATAGGTAAATGCTCCATAATATCAAAGAATGAAGGTGGGAATATTTTCTCAAGATGACATAATGTAAGCACCACTCTATCTTGAATATTATTTAAATCTTCTTCAGTGTTCACCTTTGAGCATAATTGCTTAAAAAAGTTGGCCAACTCAATCAAAGTGGCAACAACATTTTTCGGTAATGCCCTTCGAGCAGCAAGAGGAAGCAGTTGCTGTAGCAGTATATGGTTGTCATGACTCTTCAAACCTGAAATGCTTCGCTCTTTCATGTGAACACGACGAGAGATATTTGAGACATAACCATCTGGTAACTTCACCTTTTTCAACACCTTAAGAAAGACATCTTTATTTTCTTTGGTCATTGAGAAACATGCAGGAGGTAGATATAATTTGTTAGCCCCCCGTTCTTGAGGATGTAATGCTTTTCTAATTTTCATATCCCTTAAATCATAGCGAGCTTTCAAATTATCTTTTGATCTCCTACGATCCCCCAACAATGTCCATAGTATATTATCACAGACATTTTTCTCAATATGCATGACATCAAGGTTATGTCTAATCAAATTATGCTCCCAATATGGTAGTTCGAAGAAAATACTTTTCTTCTTCCAAATGTTTGCATGATTTTGGGGATTATTCATTCTTTGGTGAAGATCTTCTATCTTATATTCAGTTAGTGTATCTTGTACTACTTGTTGTTTTATATCAAAACCAGATAACCGAGATGGAGCAGGTCCCATATCGACTCTACCATTGAAGGAAATTCTATCCTTTCGAAATCTATGAGTAGTAGGTAAATATCGCCGATGACCCATATAACAAAATTTTCTACTATGAGACAACCATTTGGAGACCGTATTTCCTAAACAACAAGGACATGCTTTCTCCCCTTTCGTACTCCAGCCCGATAGATTCGTATATGCCGGGAAATCATTGATAGTCCACAACAATGCTGCATGTAGCTTGAACATTTGTTTACACGATGCATCATAGGTTAGAACACCTTCACTCCATAATTCTTTCAATTCATCAATCAATGGTTGCATATAGACATCTATTTTATTCCCAGGACCTTTGGGACCATCAATGAGGACTGACAATATAAAAAAACTTTCTTTCATACAAAGCTAAGGAGGCAAGTTGTACGGCATTAACACAATAGGCCATGTACTATGGGCTATAGACATAGTCCTAAAAGGAGTAAATCCATCAGCTGCCAAGCGAAGTCTCACGTTACGACAATCAGCAGCAAACTCCGGATTTCTTTCATCGAAAGTTCTCCAACAAAGACTATCAGCCGGATGCCTAAGAACACCGTCTTTAATGCGCTGTTCTACATGCCAACGCATAAGAGAAGCAGTTTTTGAGGACATGAATAGTCTTTTTAACCTAGAACTTAATGGAAAATACCTAACTTGCTTTGCAGCTATCTTCCCATGGGAATTTGATGCATCATTCATCTCGTCAAAGTTTTTATAACGAGACATTTGGCATATGCAACATCTATCCAAATTTGCTAACTCACCTCTGAACAACATGCAATTATTAGGACAAGCATCCCAAGTTTTGTACGTAAAACCCAAATCAGTAGTTATCTTTTGTGCTTCATAATATGAAGAAGGAATTTTGACTTCATCAGGAAAGGCCTTCTTCAAAAGTTCTAGTAACTTTGTCACTGATTTGTCGGTCCATCCGTGCAACATCTTCAATTGCAAAAGTTGAACAGTAAATGATAGGGAGGTAAAATTTACACAACCCGGATACAAGGGACACTCTGCTTGTTCAAGTAGCTTAAGATATGTTTCTGTTTCACTATCTACCGGGCAACTACTACCTTCACCTGAATCATTATTCGGAATCCCCATGGCCTCATGTATCATTCCAACCATATCATCACCCCTTGTAGAATCACAACCAACTTCAAAATGTTGGTTAGGTTGGTCAGACTCTATAGTTGTGTATTGTTCACCATGTAACGTCCACCTCTTGTATGTTCTTAAAAACCCATTACATATTAAATGCTCCCTAGCCGTGTATCTATCCATAAGATATCGATTGTGACATTTCTTACATGGACATAATATTCTATTGTCATTCATCAAATTGCCAAAGGCAAAATTTAGAAATCCCTCCACCCCAGTGAAATATGCTCGACAACATCGATTTGGTAAATCAATCCAACTCTTATCCATGAGAATTTTCCTTAAAAGTAATAACAACAATATTTACATCAATATAAATTTATTCATGCACAAGGGAATAAATATAATATGAAACCTAGTTGTAACCATTTATCTAAAAGGTTGGTGGTCCTATCCCATTCAAGAATGCATAAGTTTGTACTATAAAGTAGTAGTCACAGTTGCTCCATCTCTAAAGAAAATTCGGCAGCATTTCCCTATAGTTCTCCAAGTACACATAGATATAGATGATTGAATTCATGTGTCATTTCGATGTTAGAAAATCCACACAAAATAGACAATCATCTATTATGTACTTAAAGAACATAAGGAAATGTTACCAAATTTTCTGATAAGATGGAACAAAACATGACCAACTAATTTACAATACAAACTTATGCATGCTCAAACTGTCCGAATCTGGACAATTCAAGAATCATTAGTAGACATACACTCTTCGTTGTCATCTTTCGATGAAAATGAAGAAAAATATATGTCAAATAATAATTCTTGAACGGGATCTAAGCTTATATGCATGAATGACAATTGAATATAACCATGTTAATAAACTTTTCAACGAACATAAGAACACGTAATATTTATAACAAATTATAGAATCGAGACCCATACTTTATGTGAAATAACTTGTTGCACCTTCTTGTTTTGGCTCTATTGGTTTGTGGTAACTACAATGCCCACCTAGAAGGCTACATTTTAATTTGGGATAATGAAAACCCTATCAGTTTACAAGATGTTAGGTTGCTTTTGACCAGTTTGGGGTAGGTGTGGGATAGGTTAAATGGGCTGTTATGTCATTGTTTAAGTATGGGTTGGTAGGGCAAAGTGTGGGCCGGTTGGGCTGCTTTTGACCTATTTCGGATTGATGTGGGATGGTTTAAATGGATTGTTATGTCATTCTTTGATTAAGTGTGGGGTGGTAGGCCTTATTGGCAAAGTGTGGGATGGTTGGGCTGCTTTTGGCCTGTTTGGGCTAGGTGTGGGACAATTTAAATGGGCTGTTATGTCAATGTTTGAGTAAGTGTGGGAGGGTTTAAATGGTCTTTTTCTGCCTCTCTTTTGTTCATTGACTACTACTACAGAATCTACTTTCACTACCTTAATCTCTATTCTAATCGCCATAAGAGACCAACGCTATGAGCATTGCAGCTAGCAAGCTAGATTTAGAGTTCTTACATTAATTAAATCTGTAAAAAGTGATATCAACGTTGATGGAATAATATAGATGTGTTATAGCTATATTCAATCAGAGAAATTGATTAAGAAGTGCACATAGTAGAGAAGCCATTCGTTCTCCAGTGATGTATTACTAATTTCTATCATTTAAGAAGGCAAATGGTCATTACAAGACTATCACAACCACAAGTCATAACAAGTTAGTCATTTACTTCACAAACTTCTGGAATATATAAGCTTCTAAAACCATACGAGACTTATGGACAAACTAATAAATAAACTAACATTTGAAGCCAGAAAACACAAGATCATTATTAAAGCAAAGAACTTTCACTTACCTTTCCCACAAAAGTAATTTGAATTCTATTTGAGGAGAGAATCAATTGCCTTGATTGCAGCAACAGAGCTAAACCCAACCTTAAAAAGTAAATCAAATGGTCAAACACAGACATGGTTACCAAAATAAATCTCACAACAATAGATTACTAGCAACCAAGCATACAATTGATAATTTCGTGGCCTCCTTTTTTATTTTTCTTTTTCAAGTGAAAGAAAGAAAATCTTGCCGGACTGAAAGCAACGGTTTAGAAGAAAATTTATGGCTTAGTTTGTAGCATCACCCTCTAATATTAAACACTTGATTGATCATTTAAAAAGGCATTTCATGTACACTTACTACATATACAATTTGCTAAAGAAAAGCTAAAATCTATATGAGGACCATCAATGACAGTTGGCAAAAAGCTTAAGTGCTAATTATCTATAGTTTGTTCACTTCCCTTTCACATTTCTAATAAACATGGCCAGTGGCCCTTGTTAAGATGTTGAAGTTCTTCATTGACAAGCACATCAGAGTGGCTCAAAATAGATCTATTGTCGTGTAAAATTTAACCTCATCCACTTTATATCAACATTACAGTATGTTGTGTATAGTGCAACTAGTACCCCTACTGAGAGCAATGCAAATCAATTATAGAATTTGATGATCACAATTTCATTGCAATGAAATACTTTATTAAGCTTAGGAACATAAAACAACATAAATTTGACAACAAATACATGCAATCAATGACTAATTGTCTTCAAATCACAAGCCTTTGCATAGCGAGCAGGAGTGTGGATTTTCACCTGCCCACCTTGCACCTATCTCCTCAATCAATTTTTATTGCCTGCAAAACTAAGCAGATTCTTGTATGGCCAAGTTTTTAGAGTGCTCCAGATTACCTACATTTTTACAATAAAGAGAATGCTCAGCATAACTTATTGAGAATAATTTAATTGATTAAATATCAGATTACAGCCCATCAAAGAAGACCATTTGTCTATGCTTATATCCAATTAAGTGTATCAGCAAATGACAGCTAATAAGGTTAGAGAGGAATGGAGAAATATCTATAATAATATGCTGAGGTGGCTTAGCTGTTGGACTGACATATAAACAAATGATACTTGTGATGAAAAGAAGAAAAAATCTCAAAGTACTAATTAAGTAACAAAACAGGAAGTAATCATAATTATGCATTTCCTTTTACTTTTATATACAAGTTTTCGATTTTCACGAAGATTAATTTTCCAAAATGTTGGAACCAGTTGCATCAAAATCCCAAAAGTAGTAACAATTATTCATCGATAGAACTGATTTTTGGTGCAGCAATGCTCACGCCCGTCGGTGATGTGATTTCAAATGCAATATATGCAAGTCTACTTCATCAAATAGTGTCAATTGTTGATAATTTTATTGACTCTAGTGCTCAACTTGAAGGGAATTTTCCTATTTTCCAGTGGACTTGTTTTGTTCCGTGGCATGAAGCATACATTCGGGGCAGATATGGAAGCAAAAACAAAAGTAAGAGTTGCTTTACAAATCATCCGAAACTATAATGAAATAGCAGATGAATAATGAGTCTTCTCTGCTAGCTAATAGTGTTGCATATATATGCATATCAGAACAAGTGAACTTTTGCCATTTTGGACATGATATATGAAAGAGATGGCTAATGAGATAATACTGATGGTTCGGATGTATATATAATGAGTGGTCAAGGATTTTCATTATGATTTGCTGAGCAAAATTGAACAGTTAAATGGATCAATCAGCTATACAGACCACAGTCTAACAATAATCATATACTTTCTTACTGCAATTTAACTGTTTACAGTAAACAAAACATAAATGGAAACAGTAGATTATAGTAACAATAATTGACTGATGCTTGATTAAGTGAGATGCTCAGGTACTTCAAATGCAGGAAACTTGAAGTTGAAATTTGACAGAACAGAAATTACTTTGCAATCTGAGCTGGGAAAGTGTACCCTGCATTAATTTTTTTTTCTCATCGTGTGCAGTTGTGGATATGACCTAGACAAAGCTCCTGAAACAGCTGGAATCCTAGGCCTTAGCAAGGGCAGAATTAGCATCTTATCACAATTGGGTGCCATTGGCCTAGTAAACAATGTGACAGGTCTTTGCATAAGTGGAAAAGGGGGAGGATTCTTGTTCCTTGGAGATGGTTTTGTCCCTTATTCAAGAGTTTCATGGACACAAATGTTGCAAAGTCCCTATGAGTAATCACTCCTACCATCATATATCTCCTCAATAAATCTTCATTTCTTACCCTTGATTTATACAAATTTTTGTTTTTTCAGTACATAATGCGAGATGGGACCAGCTGAACTTCTATTTGGTGGGAAATCTGTCGGTTTAACAGACCTTAGGCTCACCTTCGACAGTGGATCCACCTACACTTATTTCACTGAACCAGTTTACAACAAAATAGTTCATGTGGTGACATTGGAACCGAAACGAAACTTTTGCAGGGACAGCTTTCCCCTTTAGCTATCTAGTATATGTAGATTGATAATTTTATAATGTTACATTATATACTTAAAAAGGCGATAATTAATCACTTATTCATGTCTAAGATATCAACAGATTTACCATTAGAACGTACAAAGGATGAAGCCCTTTCAATCTGCTGGAAAGGGCCTTTTGAGTCAATTCGAGATGTCAAAAAATACTTCAAGCCCCTGGCACTCATCTTCACTAATCCAATGAGGGCCAGGCTCTATTTACCTCCCAAAGCTTATCTCATTATCACTGTGAGTACCTCTACTTATTAAACACTTATAAGTGTTGTTGAAAATCTAAAAGTAAAAGTTGATTGTAAAATCTATAATTAATAACTAATAAGCACAAGTGACTTTCAGGTTGACAAAAATGCGTGCTTGGGAATTCAGAATCCAATCCCCTTTTCTCTGTTGGGTTTATTGGCACCAAACCCACAACAAATGAACAAAAACGCAAACACAGATGATACATCACCAGTGAATCACAGAGAGGCCAGCTAGAGCTTTACAGAGAAAAAGGTGGAGTGTAGAAACATATGAAATACGGATGATGCAGGCATACATACAATGATACAAGTCATGGAAACACTTACACAATAGCACAAGTCGATAACGGGAGTTCTGGGAGCAGCTCGATGCCGAAAACACACAAGTCACAAGCCCACAATATTCGACAGAGCACTTTGTCTCCTCCTGAGTCAGCGCATTTCCCTCGCCACAATGTTCGTCGACGCGGTTGAAGACAACTCGAAGATCCCTTGCAAATCCGAAGACAACTCGAAGGTGGAGGTTGGCAAACTCAGCGGAGGAGTGGTGGAGTTAGAACTGGCTTGGCGGAGAAAATGCAAATCCGAAACAGGGAAGCTTGGCACGACCGAGGAAATACAAGAATTTTGGGGAGAGATGAGAGGGAGATCGAAATTTGGTGGAGCTGCAATTCAAGAATCTGATGAGCGGGCGAAAACGCGAGAGAGATGAGAGGGAGATCGAAATAATTTGATCCAATTCCCGCTCTTAGGGCAAAAGTAATTTGGGGATTTTTGCCCCAGTTAAACGGCGGTTTCAAAACCGCCGTAAAGATCGTCGTATGTCGGCCTTCTGCGACGGTTTTTAAAAACCGCCGCAGATAGCCGCAGTATACAGCCGCGTTTCTTGTAGTGGTTGGTTTTTCAAGAAAAGGATTTATGATATGATTCGAATAATTTATTTTTTTGGGTATAAAGTAAAGCTATTTTTTTTTTGTTTTCAATTTTTAGGATGTGAGATGTTTATTCTCGATGAATAATGCTAGATTTATAGCATTCATATAACATATATTTTACAATATGACATGACAGCCTACATGATCAAAATTCATTGGAGGAGGAAAAAATAAAAATGGACGAGGGAGATTACATCTCTAATAGGATTTTGCCACTTAGGCTGTCACGTAATGTTGTAAAATTTATGTTATATAAATATTGTAAGTCTAGCATTATTGATTCTTGATAATTTTTAATTTGTACTTGTTCTCTGGCAACAAATGTGGAATATATCTCCATGTCATTTGTGCAGGAAAACATTCTTCAAAGATGATTTTGACCAAAATAGTTACTTTTTTACTTTTATCATCCCAATTCCATTTTTTGAATTTAATTAAAGTGATATAAGATGCTTTCTTTCAGCCATGTTATTTGTCGAAGCCTTTAAAGGAAGACCTAGATACTTTAATTGATTATATATCTAGCATCAAGAAAAAAAATGCTTAATTTAATTGGTACTCCACAGCATCTATGAATGTCTAATTGATAACATGTTAACCTCAGTTAATCACAATTAATGCTTCTCTTCCTACTAATGGCAACATTTAGCAGACTCATCTTCTGTTCATTGCAAAATAAATAGTGTTGTATTTGCCTCTTACCAATTATCTAAAGTAGCTTAGAGTGCATTTGGTTGTGTTTCTCTATTGGCTAAAAGAGCTTTTCTAATATTTAAAACTCTTTTAAAATTTTTTTATATCATTTGGTTGCCATCTACGAAGAGCTTATAAATAATAAAAAAAGCTGTTTTACGTTTACTAGGAGCCCAAAATTGAGACTTTTGAGAAAATATCTTTTTAAGCTTTTTTAAAAGATTATAAGATATCTTAAATATCCTCTTATTACTCTTGAAATTTCACCATGCTTTTTTATTTAATAAAACCCTAACATGAAAGAATCAGTTATAGCTACTCTATCAAAAAAAAAAAAAAAGTGAATCAACTCATCAAATTTGTGTTGGACTTCCCTTCAACTGTAAGTCTTTTTTTATTCTTTTTTCGTATGTTAATAAATTCTTGTTTTGTGCTTTTGTATACCCCTGTAGTAATTTTGTCATTAGAAAGTACTTTCTGATTATATATTACCAAATCATCTATTGATTTAAAAGAGATTTTTTTAATGACAGCCAAATAATCACTAGCTTATAATTAATATAATCTTCTTTTCTATAAGCTCTACTTCTAAAAAATCTACTTCAATAAGCTTTACTTGGAGAAGCTCGACTAAACAGACCCTTAATTTCTTAATATATGTCAACATTACAAAAAAAAAAAAAAAGAAATGTCTTATGTCAAATAACATCTCAATTAATTTTATAACTATTTATCGCTCATTCTTCTTGTGAAATACATAATACACTCTATCTAAACGTATACCATCTACAAATTGAATCAACTCATCAAATTTGTGTTGGACTTCCCTTCAATTGTAAGTATTTTTTTTTTCTTTTTTCGTATGTTAATAAATTCTTGTTTTGTGCGTTTGTATACCCCTATAGTAATTTTGTCATTAGAAAGTACTTTCTGATTATATATTACCAAATCATCTATTGATTTAAAAGAGATTTTTTTAATGACAACCAAATAATCACCAGCTTATAATTAATATAATCTTCTTTTCTATAAGCTCTATTTCTAAAAAATCTACTTCAATAAGCTTTACTTGGAGAAGCTCGACTAAACAGACCCTTAATTTCTTAATATATGTCAACATTACAAAAAAAAAAAAATAGAAACGTCTTATGTCAAATAACATCTCAATTAATTTTATAACTATTTATCGCTCATTCTTCTTGTGAAATACGTAATACACTCTATCTAAACGTATACCATCTACTGTTATTTATTACATCTTATTTCTTAAATTTAGCTTCCTTATTTTTGAGTCTCTTTTTCTCACTCATCCTTATTAAAAAAAAAAAAAAGATAAAGAGATAACTTATACACACACACAGATATATATATATATATATATATATATATATATATATATATATATATATATATATATATATATATATATATATATATATATATATAAAAGAAAGACTATTTTGACATAACTTATTGACACAATTTTTTAGCCTTTAATCTCATCAAATCCAATAGTTAAATTGAAGGTAAAAAAATTACATTTAATACTGTCAACTTATCAATCATCTCAGTCATTGGATTTTGAGATTACTAGTTAGTAAATTATGCGTCTAATTTTGTATCAACAAATCCCTTATATATATTGATCAGATTCTATTAATATTTATTTTTCAACTCTTCTATACTTCTCATCAAGTAATATTCTTTTGTCTTGCTTAACTTTAGAAAAACATTTTTATGCATATAAGTTACCAATATTTTTTGAAAATTTAAAAGCAACGAACAATTGATACATACTTCAATTGATTATCAAGAAGATAATATTCTTTAATGGTTTGACAAGCTATAGGGGATCATATTGCCCCCATTTAGTGTCTCAATAGAAAATTGGGTGGCAACTCTATCATTTTCTCGAGATTAGTCTCCATGACTAATTCGCATTCCATTAAGTCTTAAAAAAGGTTTTGACACAATTTTGTGGTTGCAATCGTTTGGAATGGGATAAAAACACTATTCTTATCTTTCTAAAAATGCATAGGAGTTTTCAAAGTTGGAAGATAATTTCACAAGATAGAGAAATGAAAGAAACCATTCAATGGGTAAAGCCACAAGATAGAGAAATGAAAGAAACCATTCAGTGGGTAAAGCCAATTCTCTTTGAAACTTAATATTGTTGTATGGTGCCTCATTTGGAATGATACTTCCTTTCGTACAAGGAGCCTTCATAACTCCACAAGAAATGGTGAATCTATTTTTGTATCAACTATATGATTTTTGTTTCCTTGAATGGTTTTGTGGAGTTATTGGTGTTTATGAGGGGAGAATGTTTGATTTTATTTGGCTGAACTAAAGCATGCAAGGCAGTCATGCATGTAGACATCCTAATTTCCAAACATTTAAACGACTGAAGTCCTTAGAACTGATGCAGTAATTTGGTTATGTGTTGGATAATGGAAAGTTGACTCACTCAATGAACAATTTTAAGATTACATCCTCTGAACTAGTAAATTAGAGGAAAATAGTGTATTCAAGAAAAGGAGCCAAAAAGGAATGTGAAGAAAGGCTAAAGCTTGGGACTAATAAAAAAGCTACAAGCAGTATAAATAATCTTCTAACTGAAAAGTATTAGTATTGAGCTGTAGAAAATTTGGGGTTATTTCATGACTGAAGCTTAGTGAAAGCTTTTGTTTTAGGGAGAATAGCCTATGGTCCTCCAGCATACCATAAGCTAGATAGACATTCTTCCTTTACTCAATCCAAAGAATATGAGTGCTGAGTCTTTTCTAGGATCTTTGTCACACCCCTAATCCCAAGGGATCCTAAGTGCAACTACAAACATTCATTCATATCCATAAATTGAGAACTAAGGCAAATAGTATTAACAATATTAAAAAAACCAGAGTTCCCAAACTGTCAACTATAGTACAGTATTATATACCACTGGAGCTCAAAAATCAAAATAATGATAAACTAAAATAATGATGGTGCAATGGACAAATGTTGCTAGGGGAACTCTGTTGTCACTATGCCAAAATCCTTTAAATGTGCTGCAATTCATCAATCACCTGAGGTAAACAACAGACTAATGAATATTGACTCAGTAAGTAAGATAGATTAGTGCATCAATAATTTGCCAATTAAAGAAGAATTCACATGGACAATAATTCATAACCATTACTTGTCACTTAAGTAACTAATTTCTTGTCACACATGCCGTACAAATAAATTACAAATATTAAAGGTTACGTTCCTGCGCAAGGGACCTTGCGCGCCAGCGCAAACTATATGTTTTGGTGCAAGTTGCAACCATAGAGGATGCACTCCTGTGCCACATATGCTACACTCTAGCACAAGGGTTCTGTTTAGAACATTTAAGTTGGCAAATGTTGCGCTCCTGCGTAACCACACTTGCGCTTTTGCACCACTCCTATATCTGATAAGCCTCCAATGGGACATTTTGCCTTTTTATGCATCAATGTACATACTTATTATACTTATCACATATCAAACATAACCTGAGGGACTTACATCAATTATTATCACAAATTGAGGCTAGTTTGGCAATTCGAGTTATATCGGGCCCATGTTACCAAATTCTAAATAAGAAAACACATGGTTCAAACCTCCCTTCATTCAATCAATCATAATGGTCTGCATGTGGCACTTTTTATTGTGTGTGAAACTTTGTGGTTTCCATAACCTTCAAGAGGTAGCCCTCATGCATCAAGCATAAAGGTTTGAAATCACTCATAATAGTCCAGATCTCCCCTCGTTCAATCAATCATAATGATCTGTACGTGACATTTTGTATTATGTATGGCACTTTGTGTTTTTCATAACTTTTAAGAGGTGGCCCCATGTATCAAGTATAATGGTCTGCACATGGCACTTGTAGTTTTCATAACCTACAAGAGGTGGCCCCCACACAATTTCAAGAGGTGGCCCTCATGCATCAATCACTCAACGATAGCTTGGTGTTCCCAAGTTTTTAATTAGGCATGAAGCTTCACTTTCATAGATATCATATATCATTTTCACCTCATTTCAGGCCATCACATTTACATCACATAATTATAAAATTCCACTCTATTTATCAACTAGATCCTTAGGAAGCTACCCCTTCACTCATGGTAGAACATTTCATTCAACACACTTAAGTATGTCATCCGTTACATATCACCGTCGATGATATATTTTTATAAATCACTTTTAAGAAATATACCATCCGTTACGTATCGTCATCAATAGTATACCCTATTAGCCACTAGTCAACCATTACATATTGTCATCAGTGATATAACATATATATGTGTGGCTCCACATAACATAACACATAGGTGCCTACCAACAATGTAAGTTCGGTGCCTTTAGGTTTTAGGGATGAATTTCACTTTCAAAAAATATAGCATTTCATTATCACATAATATTCATGCCATTACATATCAAAATCCATATGCACAAGATCACAATCAAAACTTTCATTCATATCATAGACATAGTGTTTCACTTAACATAACATTCATATGGACATAATCATATCGAACAAAACACATCTCATAAGACAATAATATATCTATTGTGACCTCATTTAAGAGTCTAGCTTACTTACTTGATTAAGCTTTACTACAAGATCCTTATTTCAATCTAGAAATCATCAAAATTTTCTTAACGGTCATCAAACACAATAGCAAAAGGTGACTCCTTTACTAATTCAACACTGCATGGACTTGATTGGATGATTTGTAGAAACATGATGCTAGTCCAAATTCTCACATAAATTTATAGAGATCAATCAAACACATATAAAACACTTCATGCAAATTATCAAATGAAAATGAGGTCATAGACCCTTTGAAACTACTTAGTTTTGCACAAATTCAAATTCTGTCCAGTAGCCTTTCAGACTAAGCAGCATGATTTTGAAAATTCATAAAAGTCCCAAAAATGATCAATTCATTACAAAAATTTTCATTCTAGTAAAGGACATATATAAGATTCATCCTTCCAAAAATCACAACTTTTTGTTGACTTTAGGTCTATCCAAAGCAATTCGTTTTGCTTACACTACTCTAGAAATTGAAAATTTTAGATTTACAAACACACTTTTGAAAATTCATAAAAACTTCTACAGAGCATTAAAAACCTTGAAACTTTCTAGTTTATAAGGAAACATGCTCAATATTTCGCATACCAAAGATTAGGGTTTTTCATGAAGGAAAGTTCCCTTATCCATAGTTTGTTTCCCATGCTCTCTTTTGAAACAGGGGATTTCCAAATCGTTTTAGCAGAGTTCAAAAATTCACTAAAAATTGCATAATTCGAATTTTCTAGTGAATCAAAATTCTAAATGATCATGAACATGTCTAGTGTAACACATAAAAATTTTCAGAGTTAGAAAGAAACCTTAGACTTTCTAGAAATTTTTGGATTATATACTACTTAGCAAAAGACCCTATAGAGTTTTGGATTCAAGCATCACCTTTAGCTTTCTAACATCATCCAAACAATTTGAATCCTTCATGACTTATAACAAATTGTGATTTTCAGCAAGTTTTAGAGCATACATGACATAAAAGTAACATAAACAACTTCATGACACAACAATTTATAACAAAATTCATGTGTTCATGCTAGAATCTAGAGAAGGAGATGAGTTCTTACTTCTCTTTTTCCCAATTTTCCTTCTTCTCCTTAGTTCTCAGCAATAGAGAGAAAGAGAGAGGGCTAGGGGTTTGCTTGAAGAAGGAAAATTAATTCTCTAGAGAAGCTTTAACCCCCACGCCTCATCTAGATATAAACATATTTCAAGTTAGGGCCTCAAGTTCTTGAATTCAAATATGTCCCTTAACATTTTTATTCTTTGTATCACAACACTTAGGTGCATAAAATAATAATATACATGCACCTGAAACAAAAATAAGGTTTTGGGATGTTACGATCTTAGTAGTGTAATTGTCATTCTTATAATACAAATTTTATAACAAAACAAAATACACGATTTTATCAATATAAAACAAAACACCAAAAAAAAAAAGACAAACAACAAAGTATGGGAAGGAAAAAAATTGCCAGAATAGAGGAGATTATTGAGAGGACTTACCGACGAGACGATGGTGGCGTACAAGCGCTTGGCTATTCTTCTCTCTTGTATATGTATAGATCTCTTTCCTGTCTTCCATCAACAAAGTGCGAATCTATATAGTTTCGTGGATTGATTAGCGTTACTTTTTTCAACGTGGTCAAATTTTGCAACCCTGTAGTCCAATACAGCAACTCGCATTTTCTGATTTCTATTTCCCTAAGGTAAGGCATGGCTCCTTCCTCCACTTCCCACGCATCAATCCGTAGGTTCCACAATTTCAAGACTCGCAGTTTGGGAAATCCTTCACCTGAACATTTCATTTTATTTCCCCCGTAGGACCCGTGGAAAAGCCTAAGGATGTGCAGGTGAGGCAACCCTTCTAGCACTGGCATTGGATCATCATCTAATTGTAACCCAGATAGAGTTAGCATCCTGAGGTTAGGAGGAAATTCAATATTAGTCAACGATCTTTGCTGCAGTCTTCCTAACAAATATAGGTCTTGTAGCCTGTAAAAAGTTCTCATGGTTGGCAATTTGAGTTCAAATATTTCGTTTCCATTAGATTCCTTTCTTATTGATCTCAACTTCAGGGATCGAAGTTCTGCTAGTTCAGAAACCCATTTAGCCGTTTCCCCTGCTGTGGACTCCGAAGTGCATGTCAGACCGAGCTTTCTGAGTCCTGTCAAAGTTTTGAGGGAACCAAGTACTCCAACTTCATCTACAGATAGGCCCCATAAGGTATGCAAATTGTTTGGTGGCTGCGAAGGTAATAAGGAACTCCTGAAATTAGAACTAGAACATCCCCAGTTCAAATAGAGGTGCAGAAGTTTCTTCGCTTGCCATATGGAAGTAGGCAAATCGTGTATGATAGTGTGCTTCACATCTAAAGTCTCCAAACATGGTAGAGTTGCCACAGATGATGGAAGGGAATCTATAGCAGTCGATCTCAAGCCTAGGTAGCTTAAGAGAAACAGTTTTCCTATTGCATCATCAGATAACTCAGGTCTGTATACACCCTCAAGATCCAGAACCTTGAGCAATCCAAAGCCTTTTTTAGACATAATCTTGTTAAGAAACACACCTATTTCTATGGCAGGTCTGCCTGGTATTCGGGTGTCAAAAGCCACATAAGAACGGAGGTTCTCAAAGTGAAGAAACGAAGAGCCCAAGTGATTCTTGATGCCCAAGCGTGTTGCCAGTCTCCGAACATCAAATTTGGGTCGAGTATCAGGAGATGAATGGAATCGATGGTGAAAGAATCCTATGCCCGCTGCTCGTGGGGAGAAGATATCATGTAGGACACCAGACATACGACATGTTTTACGGCTCCCATCTAATCTCCATTTTACTTGGATCATGTTTCTGCTTACCAGCTCTTCTAAATACATTTCTGCTAGATCTTCACGGATGGTGGTTTCCATGGCTGGATACAAGGGCTCTGTTACAAAACCCTCCGAAACCCATAGATGAATCAACCTCCTTACATGAATCTCAAATCCTCTGGGGAAAAGCCCCAGATAAAGGAAGCATGGTTTTAGCTGTGAAGGTAGGTCCTGATAGCTTAAAGCCAAGATATCTCCCTTAAGATTGTTTGCACGCTCGATCACTCTTGACCATTTGTCGTAGCTAAGTTCTTCGCTAGACAACAATCCTCCCAGCAAGACAATTTTTAAAGGTAAACCGTCACATACTTTCAGGATTTGCTCCTTGAGTTTGATCAACTTATCTGATTTATTCAAGGCATGATCTTGTGCTTTTGGTACCATATTTAGAAACAACTTCCAGCTCTCCTCGGTGTTTAATCTGCGAACTTTTAGAATTGAACGAGCTGCATACCGTGCTACATCTTCATTGTGAGTAGTAATAACTATGGTGGTCCTGGAATCTTTTGGGGGAATGACACCTCGGCAGAGGGCTTCCCAAACTTGAGGTGACTCAACATCTTCAATGACAATAAGACACCTTTGGTTTTCTAATATTTCGGCGAGCGGCTTAATCAAGCTCTCTTCTGGAAGAGTTGCATCACCCACAAAAGGGATTCCCTTGACCTGCTTTAGTATGTCACTCAAAACGTATCTAGCTTTGAACATACTAGGAACATGAACCCAAGCGCATCCATCGAATTCCCTCTTCGCAAGGAGTTTGTTGTATACAGTTCTTACGAGAGTTGTTATGCCCGAGCCTCCCTCACCAACCACTGCAATGACTTGAGCAGACGAACGAGCAAGTCCTAGATCTACCAATTTAGTTTTAAGTTCCTCAAAACCGACAACATCTGTTTCCTCCTCCATCCAAAAATGATCTGAAATTCTTCCCCATCGCTGGCTTTGCTGGTCTTTAAGATCACTTTGTTGAGAGCTCGATTCTGTTTTATTATTGTTGCCAGCAACGTCTAGGATATCAGTCATCTCTAACATGCGATCATAGGATGACAGATACCCTCTGAACTCATCCTCAAATGTCGTCGTCTTGTGGCGGGTCTCTTGGTGGCTACACATAGACGTGGCAAAAGGCCATCTGAAACTCTTCTTGGAACCACTAATCTTTGTCTTTATTTCAAAGGCTTCTCTTGTTAGCAAGGTGTCTGCTGTATTCTCTGCAGAGTAAACTGCTTGCAGAAGCTTCACCATCCTCTGGACATGATCATATTCACTCACTGAATCGCCAGTAGGTGAGGCTTCAAGGTCCTCTGCAAGTTTTAAACGTTGCTTCAACAAATTGAGTTTGTTGATAGCTGTATGCACTTGCATATCTAAGGTGGGGTCATGATCACTGATTATTGTTGATGTTGATTCATTCTGGAGCTTTTCTATTAAAGCAGAAACTACTACTTGAGCATCCATGGCATTCATCAACAAATGAAAATGTTGGTTAACAAGAGGAAAAACAAATTAAAGAGTTTTTTTTTTTTTTTTTTTTTTTTGTGTATTGGATTCGAAACTTGGGTTTTGCCTCTGGTCTGTTTGATATGAGGGATGGCTGCTTTGGTTTGCTGCGATTGACGAATTTAATTCTTTTCTTGCCTTTGGAATGATTACTTAACCTTGCATTGCTTCCATTTCAAGAAAGTATATACTTAAAACCAAACGTACCATTTTATTTTATTTTATTACTTTTCTTAGAAAGACTTTATTCATTCCAAAATCCACGATATCTAGGATGTCAGCTTGTCCATTAAAATAAAGATGGTTGATTTTCTTAAAGCTTGTAAAAAAATTGAGTATAATTGGTCTCATTTTATTTCTCAGTTACGTCTCAACCGTTAGATTAGATTTGATATCTCTTGCATAAATTTTTTGACACAAATTCTGACGAGCACATAGATAAAAATATGTAAGTTCAACATCCTAATTAATGGACAAGCTAACTTTATTGAAATTCATGTTAATTTAGTAATGTTGCTGATTAAAGCTTTGTTCATTTTTGTCCTGCACCGAACGTTTCCCGTTTTCAATTTATTGTAATTCGGGAGATTTGTGTTCGTTTTTGTTTTTCATTTCCGTTCCCATAAAACAAAAAAATACCATTTTTGCCCCTAAGTTTAGCCTGGATATATATACGGTGTAGTGCCATCAACCGAAATTCCACTTCTCTCTCTCCATTTTCTATCGTAGAAATCGTCTTTCCTCTATGCCTTCAACTGGACCAGATCTCATTCTTCCCCTCTCCAGCTGATCACTTTCCCTCGCTCTCTCTGTTATATATATAACAGCAATAGTCCCTGCTCACTTTCCCTCACTGTCTCTGTTTCAAGAAATTAATTACATGAGATTAGGTAATTTCCCATCTGGGTTTTTGCTGTTTTGTTATGGATTTGACATTTTGTTGGACATTATTGATTAGTCTTCATAGAATGTTTGAATGTGATTGTATTTTAAATTCTGTAGAGTTTAAGTTGGTTAATTTGGTGTAAAAGTTCTTTTCTTCCTTTCTTAATTTGGTTTGACTAATCTGTGTTCATTTGTACTTTTTAATTGTTGGCATTTTTGTGTACGTGTTGGAATTTGGATGCAGAATGGGTTCATTTGATTTCATGAATTTCGGTGTTGGTTTAAATTACTGTAACTCTAGATTTTTACTGGTTTTTTTATTTTCTTTGGTTAGATGATGTTCTGCTTGTTATCTATTTCTATTGAAGCGCGCTTGTTATATATGTAAGTACATGCGTATGTATCATGCCTTGTATGTATGTTAATAATCCTTTATTTATATAATTTGTAAGAACATTTTTTTGGCATCATTTTCAAATGCATTTTATGTTTTTATTTTCAAAATTTGATGCCAATTATTCATTTTCAAACACATATCTTATTTTTATCTTCAAAATTTCAACTCTAGAATTCATTTCCAAACACATATGCTTAAAATTATTTTCAAATTTCATCTTCAGAATTCATTTCAAAATGTATATCTTTCAGTTAAACCATTTTTTCTCAAATACGGAAATTTATTTTTCAAATCATTTTGAAAACAAAAACACATAATTCAAAAACCAACACAACCTAAATAAACCCTTGAATTTCAAATCTAACAAGCTCAAAAGTTTAAACTTAATAAAAAAAAATACTAATAAGATTAAAAATGTTATCATTTCATTTCCTTGATTATCATGCTTTATGGGAGGTTCATGTCAAAAATCACAGAAAAGAATCCTGATATCTCAAAAACATCTAGAAGTTATTGAAATCATCAAGTTAAAATAAATTATTAAAAAAATCCAAATGAGAATATTTTGGACTGAAGCACGTTTATCTATCTTTATTAAGGGTTTGTATGGAATTGACATGTTGTGAAAAATTATTGTAAAAAATTACTGTTAAAAAAATCAGCTATTAGCTTTCCTAAGGATGACAAAAGTATTAAGACTTTTTGCGGTACGAAGCCCAGAGCCTAAGAAGTAAACACAGGACCCAAGTTCAGGTCCAACCCAGATTTATCTCTTACACTTGGGATCTGGACCTAGGCTTAGGTTTTTATTAAAATATATATCTACTTATTTATTTAATTTATATATTATTAAAAAAATTTAATAATAATATATATTTTTCAGAATCATAAAAAAACCAATCGCCAATGAACTTCCGTTAACATAAATTGCAAATATTATAATATCATTTATATCTTTACATCTCTCGAAGGAAATGTCACATATACCCTTTTAAAATTTAAAAGACATGAAATTGGTAGGATTCAAACATGAAACCTAATGAAAATGAAATAAGTTATGGACTTCACCACCAAAGCAATGAGAAAACTTGATGTTAAGTAAACACAAAATATATTTAACCTATTAAATTAAATTAAACAACATCACCACACCAACAAGATTTCGTGCTGTCCAAGCTTCCTCCTATCTTTCAAGTTTCTTTCTTTCTCCTTCCTCCCTTGGGCAATCAATTTTTAATTTAATTGGAATATTTTTTTTTAAATCACACCCTGGAGTAAGATTCTTTTCTTTTTTTTTCCCATTAAACACAACAATTTCAGATTTGTAGCACCATTACAACTCAGATTCCAACCATCAAAACTCATATTTTTAGCAGGATCACAACCTAGCTTTGAACAAAATTTCACCACTAGCCATACACTTTTGGTACCGTGACATACCCCACCAGATCTAGCCGCGAATGACTTGAAAAGGACCTTATTTATTCAATACACCTTTCGCAAGTTGTCCCTTATTTAGAATCAACCTCCAGCTGCCAACTTTTAAAATTGAACCAGCTGTATACCGTGCTGCATCTTCATTATGAGTAGTTAAAAATATAACCATGCCGCAGATCCTGTTACCTTTTGGGAGAATGACACCTCGGCAGAGGGCTTTCCAAACCTGAGGTGACTCAACATCTTCAATGACAATAAGAAACCCTCCGTGGTTAATCCTTTCAGCAAGATGCTTAATCAAAGTCCTCTTCTGGAATAGTTGCATCGCCCCCAAAAGGGATTCCCTTGACATGCTTTAGTATGCCACTCTGTAGAGAATAATCTGGAACTGAAAATTTTGTTAAATTGAGCTTCAATTAGCCAGTAATATTGGGCTAATTTCAACGTTAACCCTCTCAATTGAGACAGACAAAAGCATGCTAGTTTGCGAATTCCTAACAATTTTTTATTTTTTATTTTACAAATTAAATGAGCTAACTAATTATTAATGTTTGAGAAATTGTAAGGTAATTACAGTAAATATAATATATATATTATGGTGACTCTTCAATTTGTTGGTAAATTATATGGCATGCAGCCTTGTTATTTGAGTTTCTGCTGGTGTAAGGTGGTCGGTTAAACCAAGATTTGCCATGAGAAGCCATACATGAGTAAGCAACTCTACCCCATTTCTCAGCTGTTTTGCATGATGATTTCCTTCGCATTTTTTCGCTGCATACGTCAGAATTTCCAACCAAACTCCACAAATCTCTCTCCATCTGCCAGATTTCTCCTATTATAAATAAATATATTAATTAATCATTGATGACTAAAGTTTCATTTTGAACTAAAATTAAATAATACTAAGATGATCAGTTGAATAAAAAATTAATGAATTTTATTCTTCTACAGAATCAAATTAAGGCAATCAAATCTACTACTTTTTGTCATATTTAATTTACCAGTAGTCATGTCCTAAAAATATGAATTGGGATATCTACTTACCTAATTTTGTCTCAACCTATAATTATATAATTATAAATATATACCTCAAGAAAAGGAAAAGGAAAAGGTAAAATTATCTATAAGGAGAAGTAATAATTGCAAAAACAAAAACCTTGGCTGTTCACTGCCATGTGCAACAGAGAGTACAAGTTTGAGCCGTTTTCCCTTGTTTCATCCGCATGCGAAATCAATCTGTCAACTGCTTCGTTTTCACTTGTAAACACTTGTCTCCCTAGAATGCGCACGGCCTCGTCAAATGTTTCTTGAATGCTAATCTCATTCATTCCAGAGGATAACATGGAAGGATGCACTACTAGGAGATACAACATATATCTAGAAATTTGTTGGACCTCCTTGATAGCCCCTCCACGATCCAAGTGGTATAAGACTTCAGTAACAATGTGCCAGAAGAGAATGCTTTTCCCCAGCTCCTCCCGGAATTTCGGATAACTAGAATCGTTGATGATGGAGGGAGCCTGATAACATCCCCCAACTATGCTCCTTAAATGACAGAAGATCATGTCTTTCAACTCTATGGAGACTTCTTTGTAAGCTATATACCATCTCCTTTCTAGATTTTCGTCAATAATGGTCAATACCTTCACAATATAATGGCAAGCCAACACTACAAGAAAAATGATCATATTTGGCGGTCTTTGACCGTCAAATATGTATATATTTGGCGGTCTTAAAAACGCCACCAATGGCACCGGCAAATATAGTCAATTTGACTATATTTGGCGGTCGGTCAAAGTGTCAAATATGCTTCTGACTATACTTGGCGGTCAAAGACCGCCAAGTATAATAGGTTTAAAAATTAAAAAAAAATATACTTGGCGGTTTTTGGCCGCCAAGTATAATAGTTTCAAAAATTAAAAAAATATACTTGGCAGTTTTTAACCGCCAAGTATTTAAAAAAATTAATATATATATATATATATATATAATATGTATTGTTCTTATATATATATAAAATAGGCATCAACTTCATCCCAGGTCATGGTTTCAAGATCAAGAATATGCAGATCATTCAAAAGCGACCTCTTTGCATCTTGTCCCCCAAAAATCACCAAGCTTGTTCCAACAAGGGTCATAGATTGACCTCCGCGTGAGACCTGCAATGCATGAATAATGGAACATTCAGAACACATTAAGTGCATTTAAAATTTGCAACAATAGTGAGCCACAATCTTTATATTGCTGGAGAGACAGATTAGTCTTCAGCAAATGGTTAATCACAGCAAGTGGCTCTCTGGCCATTATCAGAGAAAACCAACCAGATTCCTCGCATAAAAGGTAAGAATTTGTTCCTAATTCTGTCCACCAGTTACCAGCTAACCATCATCGGGGCAGACCTTAATCATTAGTCCTCTAAGCTAAGGATAATATCAGAGAATTAAATACACATATAAGATTTAAGTATGCTATCACAAGTTAGTGGTTGAAAAAGCCAATTAAGATTCTGCTTTCAAGTGCTTGACACACAATCTATTCTGATACAGCCCCATGGGTATGCCACTGTCTCAGTAATAATAATACACTAGAAGCAAATTGTAATTTTTGAAAAGAAATAACTAACTGGATGGCCACTTAATCAGCAAATGGACATGATGCAAATTTGCATACATTTTTGAGAAAACATTGCCCCTAGAAGTGACAGAGAAAGAAAAAAGGTACTCTGTTCTATACTAACCAAGGAATAACCAGCGCAGGGGGTCAGTGTTGCGGCAGATGGAGATTCAGGTGACTCAGCCCCAGCCTTAACCTCAACCTTTGACCAGGTCCAACTTCTCAAATCGAGGACTTGCATTGATCATTAAATTAGGGAAAAACTACATACATAACAATTTCTGGGCACATATAGAAAGAGGAACACATATCCAAAACAAAGCCTGCAACAACAAAGGGCATACATATGCAAAGTTCTCTACTACTGGAACCAGAATGAGAACAAAAAAAAAAAAAGATAAAGTTGTGATTTGCCAGAGTCCTGTTTAGAAATGAAAGGTGTGCATTTACATGGGTGTACAAATTATTTACTTACATGGAGATCATTTAGGTAACGACAATTGTGGTTTCCACCATATATATACATCTTATCTTGAACAATTGCAGCTCCATGCTGAAAAAAGGAGAATAATTCACTCAGAGATTGGAACAATAAAGATGAGGAAGAAGAAAGAATCAGGAAACAATGGACATTCTAAAAGAAATAAAAATAAAAGTTAACAAAGTCATGGACTGCTTGGCTGCCAAAAGTTAAAAGTTAACAAACACATATTAAGTTAAAAATCTTGTATCCATCTGCAAAAGAAGATGCCTGCTGTACATTCAAACCAGATCTTGTCCTAGTCTCATGGACTAAAGGTCTTAACAAAGTCATGGACTGCTTGGCTGCTCTCTCACCCCCACTCATATAATGAAACTGGAACAAACAAGTAACCTATTTCACGAAACTTTTACATGCTAACATAGTAACACTTGTAAACTTTACTAAATAGACTAAAACTTTTCCAGATTTCAAATTCGTTAGTTACAAGTATAAGCTACATGAACTTTTTAACTTATTTAATAATTTCTGACCCAATGCAGTTTTCTTTACTGTTAACGGACCAACACAAGCGCAAGAGCTAAAACATAACTACTAACCATAATGACCAGGCAGGGTGTTTGACTTCCAAAACCCGACCTGCCTCTGCTAAACGAACCCAAAAAAATAACAACCAACATAAACATAAACACCGCACACTTAAAATTCTAAAAACAGAAAAAGAAAAAACTACAAATTTGAAATATGAAAGTTTCATTAAAATTAAAAACTTACATCTTCAGATAAACACCGCAGATCTTCAGAAAACCTTCGAATCTCCAGTTGAAGAAGAGGGAACACAATGGTGACTAAACAACTTCAAGATTCTGTCGCAGCTCCTGGACCTTGTGATCTCCGATCATGCATGGCAACTGCAGAAGAAAGAAAGAAAAAAAAAAAACAAAGACAAGAAAATGAGAAAGAAGATCTCATCTTAGAGAGAGCAACCAAAGAGAGATCAATGACATCTATCTAGCCAATGACAAGCCTTCACCATTTTTCTTTTATGCATTCAGTAATAATCAAAGTAAATACAATAAATCAAGAAAAGATAAAAAGAAAAAGTCCACCTTTCCAAAAATCTAGGATGGCCTGTGGAGAACAAAAAAATCTGTATTTAACAGCCTCGATTCTCTTTGCCAATAGTAAAATGTAAAATTATTCACAGCGGTAGTTACTTGTTATGTGCCATGGATACCTCTCCATATTTCATCTTCCAGATGTCTCTATTCGACATCTCTTTGCCATTTCATCACTCGCATCAGATAAAAGGCGCAAAAGACTAAATTTTTGAATGAAAAGGTATCTGAGGGCAGTTATATTAGTCATCTTTTCCTACTTTGCCAGACCTAAAATTCACTGACATTGTTAGCTGCCATATTCACAGCAAATTCATCAGCCACATCACATAAAATACAAATTGCTTACTCATGCAGCAAACAATAGCCTATAAAAGACAGCTACCGTCACTTACACCTGAAAAAACAAAACAGAAAAGAAAAGAAATTTAAACCTTGGAAACCTCACAACAATATGGAAGAAGCCCGACTGAGAAAACGAATAAATAAATGAAAAGAATATAAGCAAAAAGCTGTTCCAGGCTGTATCTGAAATTGCCAGACACCAATGCCTGTATCTATAATTGCACATTATCACGCCGAGTGATAAGGCTTGTAAGAAACACCCCTCCTGTTGAAAGAACGTGAGGGAAAAAAGAATGAATTGACCCAGGCCTCATTGGTGGTAGCCTGGGTTGATGGAGAATATGTTATACACATGAACTTTGATAGACAATGAGGTTGTATGCACAGGAGTATAGTGGGTGTCCTGGTGACACTATGAAGACGAGAATCATATTTTTGATTTTATGATTGTAACCTTCATTCCGAGCGTGGAAGTAAGAATCCAAAACCAGAGTTTTCACGAATTAATGCTGGAGGATCAACATCAGCTATGTCCACTTGTTGCAATGACTTGGAGATGTCATCAACTGTGAAGGGAATGCTGCATTGGCATTTCGTAAAAGAATTAGTGAAGTGTATTGCATTAACGGATGATAAAGATGGTAAGAAAGAGCAGTTACATAAGAGGAATGTAATGGATGTATTACCTTGAGTCATCATCTAGTAGAAATGAACTGCTAACAGCGTTGTTCGAGTCCTCGGTCATAAGAATTCTCATACTTGAGATAACCTGTATAAGAAAGACTTGAAAGACAATTAAATTTGCACATGTGCAGAGAGCAAGAATCAGAAGCACCAAAAGTAACATCAAAGATGGAGTTGTTAGCGCCTGATTTAAGTTACTTACATCTGACGACACACTGTGTGTTCCATATTTGTCATCCCAGTACATTGTACTTATCCTGTATAACTGTTGTATGCTGAGAACCTGTAGCAACCACAGGATAAAAATATATATAATATTAAGAATAATGTAGGACAAATGGGAAAAATATGAAAACTTAACATGAAATATGGAGTAGCTTGAAAGGGGAAAGGCACTAACAGGGCATAGATCTTTTGTTATTTCATTCAATGTCTTTTTGGGCTTTTGATGTATGACCTGAGTTGTAAAGACAAAGAAAGAAAGAAGGTTAAGTCAGCAAACTAAAGGAACAATTATAGGACTCAAATCTTTGAATGAATCAAACAAATGAATCTTACAAGGAACCCTACAGCCTGCCTAATGTGCTTCAACTCATCCCAAGCAGAACCTACATACTGTCCACAAGAAGAATTGAGGTAAGGGATAGAAAATGATGTAGGCAATTGAAGGCCACACATGATTGCATGGTGCTTACTTCTTCAGTTGCCTCATAGCACCACTGTTCTAATTCGGCTAAACCCGCTTTTACGTACTCCCCATTACTGAATGAGCAACACTCACGCCGTAGAAGAAGACTGGAGAAATGTACAATATAGATGTTAATTTTCTGTCTAGCATTTTAAGTAGTCTGCACTTCAAATAAAACCAATGCGCACTGACATACACATATATACACAGAGTCTATACCTATTGAATAGCTGAACATTGATGAATGAGAATATTTGAGTGAACACTTTACGGATTAAGAAGAGAGGTACCTGCAAAACCACTGGTGTTCAAAATCTTCTACACCCTCCAGGTGACACAACATATTAAACTCAGCTTTAAAATCTTCATATTGCGCTCCAAGAGGCAGAGAAAACCAACTGGATAATTTGGATAGAATATGCCATATACATATGACATGTTTAGTATTTGGCAGTTCCCTTGCTATACCATCTCTAAGCCCAGAATCTATATCTGTTAGAATTGTCTGTGGACGTCTTCCCCTCATGAATCGGATAAAAGTCTGTTCAAAAGAAGAAAATCATGAAAAGGCACATGAACATTGATGCAGATTGATTCATAAGAATTTGCGTCCACAAACCTGTAAAGCCCATGTGAATGATTGAGAACTTTCATCTTGCAACAATACACATCCCAAGAAAACTGCCTTGCCATGATTATCTATACAAAACCACACTCCCAGGAGCAATCCATAGGTGATAGAACGATAAGTGGTGTCAAAAGTACCTGCATCACCAAACAATGTGTAAGCACGAACAGAGTCTCCATATGACCAAGCAATATTTTCAACCTTATCATTTTCATCAGTGGTATAGTCATAAACAAAATCCACATCCCTCTCTGCCATAGCCTTGCAGGCCTCAAGAAGTTCTAGTATTGGAGGATTCTCGATAAAGAACCGAGAATCCTCCAATTCTGACCACTTCTTGATCAAATCCTTACACAGCTCTCTGCGAAAAAAATTCAAGAAAACAAATCACGTTCAAGCTTTTCTAAGCTGGTAAGATTAAAGAAAAAAGAAGGCAGACAAGATCCGAATTACTGTCATGACGTGAGGTGTGTCGACGGTGAGAGGGGAGGAGTGGAATCCAGTGTTGTCGTTCTCACGAGCTTCCGTTGCAACATCCATTTTGTTCCAGATCTTCTTCACAGCTCCCATTCTGTTTGACTCTCTCTTTTTTTCGTTTTTATGGCTCAATATTTAAACGCCAGATATTTGCGGCTTCAGCAAAACCGGGAAGAGAAAGCCTAACCACCCCACCACCATCCCCTCCAATACCAAAAACAACGGCGGAAACTTCATCCAACAGCCCACCGCTCCTCTATCCCCTCTTCTCGGCCTACATGCGTTACCTCAAGAACTCAATCTCAGTACCCGATCAAAACTCCAATCCGCAATTCTCAGGATTCTCTCCTCTGGCTCTATTAGTTTCGCCCCCGTGGAACAACTTAAACCCTAAAAATGATTTTAGGGTGAAGAGTGAAGAGAAGAGAAAATGAAAGGGTGGAGGCATGAAAGGGTGAAGAGAAGAGAATGATTTTAGGGTTACAGATTTTAGGTTTATGGTAGATGGGTTTTATGAGGCGTAAAACATTTGTACTTTTAAAATTTTATTAACCAATGAAAATGTGACACGTTGGATATTTTAAATATACATATATATGCTTTAGTTTTTTTTTAATTTTTATAAACATTAATTGTTTTTATTTAATTTTTAAAATAAATTATTATAATTTTTAATTGAGTACAAATGTTATATTATTTCCAAATAAGATTTTATTCAAGATTTTTAATTTCTTAATTTTTATCAAAAAATTAAACAATGTGATTTTAATTTCTTTATTTTATTTAATTTTTATGTTTAAAAATTTAATTCTTATTAATTTGATTTTAAAAATTTATTATTTAATTTATACAAAAATATTATCTTTTATTTAAATATTTTTAAAAAAAATTTAATTAAATATTAAAACAAAAAAATTATTATTTAATTATTATTTTGAGATTTTTTACTTCATTATTTATTGAAATTTAAAATATTATATTCATAATACTTGAAAGAGAAGATGAAAAATGTGAGAAGGGAATGGAAAAGATTACATATTCACATACTTATCACATTTTTATAAATATGATAAATATTTGATTGAGTAAAGACAAAAGTGACAAATAAGATGAATATACAGGTTTGACTTTCACACCAATGTTATATTTCTCACTTTTTAAAAAAAATGCCAAATAAAAAAATTATAAAGTGGTAAATATGTAAAAAATTCTTGTAGTGCAGGGGTTTTACTTTTACAGAGAAACTTAGAAAACTGCACTGGGACATTTTATTTGACCATCTCGGATTGGGATTCTTATGAAATGGTGAAAGGCGATGAAGGGCCCGGAAGGTTGAATTTTTTTTATGCTTGCATAACCAAATAACAAATCGGTCTGAGAAAAGCAATACTAGAGCTGCATATATCTCTAGAATAATAGCTATAATTAGTAATAGGAATGTGATGGAGAGGTCTACTTTTGAATACTTGTATCTATGACAAAGAAAAGAGAAGATCACCAACACAGAACAAGTGAGAAGAAAAGTGATTAGGCGCAGACCTAATCCCCACGGAGTATAGACTAATGGTGCTTTGGTATAAAGCAAATCATATACCATTCCAAGTTGGATTTCAATCACATTGAAAGCATTTTCAGAAGACATGTTTGTGAAAATAATCGTGGCGTTGTGCAAGGAGCTGATTATAGCATCTACCAGAAAGCACTTGGTTAGATCGAGCAATTCATAGGCGATAAGTAGTTTATCTTCCTCTGCAATGGGATTGTTATCTAAGACACAGAGATCTACTTGGTGTGTAAGCTCAGGAATCTTTTCTACTTCCACCTTGTATCCCATACGTCCCTTAGTCTCTTTTTCTTGAAGAAAGTTAGTGTTTCTGACACGAGAGGGATAACCAAAACGTTTTTGTTTGACATTGCTCACTGACCTAAGTACCCAAGTTCGTTCTCCATACTTTACCATCCCCGCAAAAAACATCGGAATGAATAGAACTGAAAGGTATGAGCCTGTCCAAGCCATGAGAGAGACATAAAATGCAATTGATGTCTGCGCAACTAACCCAAGCAAGTGCCTCAACCATAGCTGATTATCTTCCAATGCATAAGCAGTAATTGTGTCTGGGCCACCCAAGTGCAAAAGACGAAACGGTGCCCATAATGCTGTCAGTTCAACGTTTGCATCCACAGGTCCACCATCTTCATCATAAATATCTCCGAGATTATTTGAGAGCACACCAAGAGCACAAGTTGCTACGAAGTCTGAGGCTAGGTACGCAAACCATACAACAGTTCTGACCCAAAGCTTGCGATCATACTTTCTGCGATTGCCCAAAATAATGAGTACTACTTGAAAGGTGAGACTAAGCAAAACCATAGCTCGCAGATCCCACTCCTTCCACAATTTCCTCATCCTTGGAGAAATTACTTCCATTACTGTCCTCCTCTTCATTGAATATACCAAACCGCTAACAACTGCATTCAATTCGCACACATTCACAATACAAATGAAGCTTTTTGCAGGAAAGTTGCGGAAACATATTTTCAAGAAGGTGCAACAGTTTAACAGAAGGAAATTATTCAATTGCTATTTAGACAACCATTTTCTCTTATATAAATTATGTACTAAGAGAAAAATAAAAATAGATAGATTAATAAGTTGTTTAAGTTACATATATTTGCCTCAATCATTTAAACAATTTGGGAACTTTTACTCCATTAATACCAAGTTAAAAGATTGCATAAATCCTAACACATGAATTAAAGTTACAATTAGAGATAAAAGCGTAACAATGTATTGAGGACAAACAGGCCATGTTCAACTATATATCCAGACAAATAAATAAATAAATACACGCATACATACATATACAGTTATGAAAAAGCTTAGAGCTACAAGAGAACTAGTGGTAGTCATATTAAATCAACCTCTTTACTGCTACTTGCTAATTTTCCTGTTACTACCTAGTGCCTAATTAATTAACAAATTAGCTTTAGAAGGAAAACTAAATATTCATATATTAATAGCAGTATCATGTGAATTAACAAGAGCTAGCAAAGAAGTAATAATACATACCAGGGGATATCATTGATGATATAGCTTCCTGAGAGATCTAAATAACTGAATGATCTAAAAGAAGGTCACGAGCAGGAGAATTGCTGATAGCTTTAGGAAGTAGTCTTAAGGAAGTTTTCTAATTCATTAAAAACGACTTCAAATGCTGACTAGTTGGATTTCTACATTGAATGTGCCATGTATTTTCTCATCAAATATTCTATGATTTCATTACTTTCTTTTTAGAAAGATTCTTTAATTTGCATACAGTTCCTAATATTCTTTTGAGCCTTTAAAAGCAATCAACCGCCTCTAGATACTTCTCAAGAAAAATATGATCTGCTATATGGTTGAACAATAATTATTTTTGTATATGAATTAAGTAAAGATAACACGCGTTTAAGTGATGTAAGATGTTTATGCTTGAGAGAGTTCACTGCGGGTTATTCTTTTCCTCTTATAGCAAGCTTGTCGTCCCATTGTCATCTCTATATGTAAGATGACATTCTAAGATATAGCTTTATGACTAAATAGTATTCTCATTGTTATCACAATTTAGTGACTCGCTTTGACATTTAAATAGTTAAATATTTAATACAAACTCTCAAAATATATAGATGACATGACAATCATGTAACTCCTACAGCAAAATATATTAGTTTAATTTGTCTAGTTAATATTTCCGCAATAAAAATGAATATAACGGCTTTTAATTAATAATGCCTGATGCCTTCTGCATGCCACATTATTCATAGCCTTTAAAAAGATATAGATGCTTTAGGTGTTTTTCAAACAAGAAGTAGATTGAAGATTAATTTGATTGCTACTCGAGAAAAAAAATGGAGGACTACTTTGAGATTTTCATTATTTGATTTATTGTCACTGTTTTCTTTACTTAGTTTTAGTTTAGTTATTATAGTGATAAATTGTTATTCTTTTTCATTATTCAAATAAATTAAGTTAGGATTAGATCAAGTTTGATAGTTAGTTGTAATAGTTCTCATGAGAATGATACTCTATTATCATTATATTATTTATTCACAATTTTATGCACTTGCAGATAGATTTTGCAAAACAGTTTCAGAATATAGTTTTGGCATAAGAGGATTGGTTATTTTTTTATATTTTGTTTAAATTAGAATAAACATAGTTTTGGCAAAAGATACTTAATTTAATTTTCAAGTAGATGAAAAGAAAAGAAAAGAAAGAAAGAAAGAAATAGGTGCTTTACTAAATTGATACTCAAGAATTTATAATCAGGCATAGACAAGAATAATTCTTTAATGCTTTGACAAGTTATCTTTTAGAGTACAAAGTAAAGATGATAAATTGTCTTCAATGTTAAGTGACATAAGATGTTTATTCTTGCGTTATAGCACTCGGAGAGGTTATACTTATTCTTTGATAGTAAGTTTAGTATCTCAATATTATAAATGACATTTGAAAATCTCTATCATGAAAATTTAACTAGCCTTTTAAAAAGGTAGATACTTTAGTTAATTTTTAAGTAAAAAAAAAAGGAAAAAAAGAAATAAGAGGCATAGACAGGAATAATTCAATTAAACCATGTCAAACTCTAGTAATTGTGCAATGCTTCCCTTCTAGTTGTACTTGAAGTATTTTTCTAGCATATATAATGCATAGAATTGATGAGAAATTTTATGTTTTTCGGCTCTGATAGTTTTACTTAACCATTAATAATCATTTAATTAATCATAGTAATTGTATTTTATTTTTATCATAATCTAGTTGTTTTGAGTATTCTTCTTGTAATTAGACTAGTCCACGCCGCAGTCCCCGCTCTTGTGGATTCTAGACTATAGAGATGGGTTTTTCCCATGTAAGATTGTAAGGGCATAGCTAATACAAGTTTCAAGAAGCGGAACAAAAGCCCATTTACAACGAAACAGTGGCAACATTTACCAGACCCCGCAGATGAGATCAAGATTTGAATACCCAGCGAACTAGCTCACTAGATCTCAGATTGTGAGCCAAGACAAACTTTCTGTTCTTTTACGCATCTAAATCTTATTTTTTATGCTGCATATTTTTTAATGTAATTTACACTCAATCTCAACCAAATATCCTTTTTAAAATTCAAAATAATTCAAAATCAACCATATATTTATAAATTCAATTGAAAACAAAAATACTGGATTCATAAAAGAACACATAGCATTTGATATGAGAATTAATACAAGTGAATAATATATATAATACTTGGTTAGACTGGAGTATTTTATTTTTAATTCTTAGTTACAAGTAATATCAGATATATTTTTCGATGGTTAGATTATAACTTATATATTAATTTTTTTATAATTATTTAGTAATTAAAGCTAATATTGTATGCTGCGCCGATGTCCGGCATAAAATTAAATCTCTCACCTCTAGAGTTTACAGGCATACGAATTTAATGTTAAGCAAATATTGTATTCGACTGAAAATGTCAAGAAACAACATAGAAAACTCCACTCGTGCTGGGCTGACTAAAACATATGTACTACCCTTAACAGTTACAAGGGCCAATAACAAGAGGCAAAATTGTGCTTTTAACATCTTGTCTTGATATAAGGTCAAGTTTCCATGAATAAATTAATTAATCGCTGATCACTTTGATCTGCATAAACTTTGGGATGTTAATTTCATAAGTGAATCTCGGGGAAAGTTTTTTGGTTCATGGAGGCTTATAGATTATGGATGATTGGGCTGCTCTGCATGAGCTCCCATTTTGTGTTGGAAGTATTGAAAATGACAGCCAAAAGCATTTTTTGCCTGAATTGCATGAATCTATAGCTGTGAAGCCAGGTAAGTAATTATTACAAAGAAATATAACTCTAAGGTAATTTCAGGATATTAAAAGTTTTATTTATGAATGCTTGTTCTTGCAGTATGATGGAAAAATTTTATATCCCAGACATTCAAGACATACTTCTTGGATCTGGACTGGGCTCGACCCATTTGAGATAAGAAAAGCATATGATAGGAGACTACTGTTGCCAATGTTTGCTTAGTGTCAACCCATTGAGGGAAAGCGAGGCATGATGTATGTGCAAATTGGCAACGCCAAATTGAAAGAAGCATTACAGAAGTGTCAGATTGGAAGAAGCAAATAGAAGATGTGATAAAGGTGAGTTGGCAACATGGGATGATATGAAGATTTCTGAAAAGGCAATTTTTACTTAGGAGACGACAGTTGTTTGAGAGCTTGATACTTTTTAGGAGAATTTTAGCCTATATGGATGAAAACTTTGTATGTGCTACCAGATCCTAAATTCTTATAACACTCTATGAGTTCTAAATCTTTCCTAGGATCTTAGCAGTGTAAAAGTCATTCTCATGATACTAAGTTAATAAGAAAACAAAACACAAAATTTTATCAATAAAAAACAGTAGAAAAAGAAAACAAGATAAACATGGTAGAGCTATTCAATAGCTATTTTGAGATATGTATTTTAATTTGAGAAAGTTACAAAAATTCACATAATCAGGGTAATGCTATAAACACACGATTTTGGTAATAGATAACGTCAATTCCAGCTTCCTGCAAACTAGAATGATGAAGAAGCATCCAATGTTGAAACTTTATTTATCACTACACTAGCTTATGCTGTTAATTTATTTTGTTTTTCTCAAACCTTGCACTAGCACTGGCAAGGGAGATGGGTGAGAATTTTGGTGCACAATACATACGAAAAGAAAATAACATATTAATTTTATGGTCACATAATTTAGTAAATAATTAAACTTACTCTGATATGTGGTGGTCTGATTTGAGCTGAAGAAGCAGAGCATATCCGTACCTCCTACATTAAACAATTTTTGGTAAAAATAATAATATAGTTTAATTTATCTTAGAGACAAAGGATAGGTGAAATTTAATATGTAGTGTGTTTGTTTAATTTGTTAGATTTTAAGAAGAAAGATCAAAGTCTGGGAAGGTCAAAAATTGCAGGAATAGAGGAGATTATTCAGAGGACTTACCGACCAGACGATGCTGCACGGTGTAAAAGCACTTGGCTATTAATCTCTTATAGATATATATATGTATATAGATCTCTCTCCTGGCTTCGAACAAAGTTCAAAAATGCTGATGTTTGTATTTCGATTAATGCTATTTTTTTCAACGGGGTCAAATGTTCAAGCCCTGTAGTCCGCTGGGGATTCAGATTCCCGCATTTTCTGATTTCTAGTTCTCTGAGGCAAGGCATGGCTCCTTCCTCCACTCTCCACTCATGAATCCCCAGGTTCCACAATTTCAAGACTCGCAGTTCGGGAAATCCTCCACCTGAACATGTCATTATATCCCCCGAGTAGGACCCTTTGAAAAGCCTAAGGATGTGCAGGTGAGGCAACCGTTCTAGCACTGGCACTGGGTCATTACTTAATCCTGACCCAGACAGAGTTAGCATCCTGAGGTTCGGAGGAAATTCAGAATCAGTCCACGATCTAGCCGCGGATAGTCCTCCTAACAAATACAGGTCTTTCAGCTCGTGATGCGATTTCATGTTTGGCAATTTGAGATCAGATATTCCATTAGATTCTTTTCGTATTGATCTCAACTTTAAGGATCGAATTTTGGTTAGTTGAGAAACCCATGCAGCCGTTTCCTTTGCTATGGACTCTGAAGTGCATGTCAGACCCAGCTTTCTGAGTCCTGTCAACGTTTTGACGAAACCAAGCACTCCAACTCCGTCTTCAGCTTCAACTTCATCTACAGATAGGCCCCATAAGGTATGCAAATTGTTTGGTGGCTGTGAAGGTGTTGAGGACTTCCTGAAATTAGTACTAGAACATCCCCAGTTCAAATAGAGATGCCGAAGTTTCTTCGCTTGCCATATGGAAGTAGGCAAATCGTGTATGATTGTGTGCTTCACATCTAAAGTCCCCAAACATGGTAGAGTTGCGACAGATGATGGAAGGGAATCCATAGCAGTTGATCTTAAGCCTAGGTAGCTTAGGAGAAAGAATTTTCCTATTGCATCATCTGATAACAAAGGTTTGTATACACCCTCAAGATCGAGAATTTTGAGCAATCCAAACCCCTTGTCAGTAATAATCTTGTTAAGAAGCGTACCTATTTCTATGGCTGGTTTGCCGGTATTCGGGTATCAAAAGCCACATAAGAGCGCAGGTTCTCAAAGTGAAGAAATGGTGATGAGCCCAAGTCATTCTTGATGCCCAAGCGTGTTGCCAGTCTCCGAACCTCAAGTTTTGGTTGAGTGTCAGGAGATGAATGGAATTGCTGGTGAAAGAATCCTAAATCCGCTGCTTGTGGGGAGAAGATATCATATAGGGCACCAGACATACGACATTTTTTAGGGCTTCCATGTAACCTCCATTTTACTTGGATCATGTTTCTGATTACCAGCTCTTCAAAATACATTTCTGCTACATCTTCAGGGATAGTGGTTTCCCCGGCTGGATGCAAGGGCTCTGTTACAAAACCCTCGGAAACCCATAGATGAATCAACCTCCTTACATGCATCTCAAATCCTCTAGGGAAAAGCCCCAGGTAAAGAAAGCAGGGCTTTACTTGCGGAGATAGGTCTTGATAGCTTAAAGCCAAGATATCTCCCTTAAGATTGTTTGCACGCTCGATCACTCTTGACCATTCGTCATAGCTAAGTTCTTTGCTATACAACAGTCCTCCGAGCAAGACAATTTTTAAAGGTAAACCGTCACATACCTTCAGGATTTGCTCCTTGAGTGTGATCAACTTATCTGATATATTCAAGACACCTTCTGCAAATTGTACCTTATTTAGAAACAACTTCCAGCTCTCCTCGTTGTTTAATCTGCGAACGTTTAGAATTGAACGAGCTGCATACCGTGCGACATCTTCACTGTGAATAGTAATAACTATGGTGGTCCTAGAACTTTTTGAGTGAATGACACCTCGTCGGAGGGCTTGCAAAACTTGAAGTGACTCAACATCTTCTATGACAATAAGACATCTTTGGTATTCTAATATTTCAGTGAGCTGCTCAATCAATTCCTCATCTGGAACAGTTGCATCGCCCACAAAAGAGATTCCTGTGAACTGCTTTAGTATGTCACTCAAAACGTATCTAGCTCTGAACATACTAGGAACATCAACCCAAGCACTTCGATCGAATTTCCTCTTCGCAAGGAGTTTGTTGTATATAGTTCTTACGAGCTCTGTTTTGCCTGAGCCTCCCTCGCCAACGACTGGAATGACTCGAAGAGACGAACCACCAACAGTTAGATCAACCAATTCAGTTTTAAGTTCCTCAAAACCAACAAAATCTGTTTCCTCCTCCTCACAAAAATGATCTGAAATTCTTCGCCATCGCGGCTGCTGTACAATAGACTGGCTTTGCTGGTCCTTAAGATCAATTTGTTGAGAGCTCGATTCTGTTTCATTATTGTTGCCAACAACGTCTTGGATATCAGTCATCTCTAACATGCGATCATAGGATGACAAATACTCTCTGAACTCATCCTCAAATGTCTTTGTGTCGTGGAGGGTGTCGTGGCGGCTACCCATAGACGTGGCAAAAGGCCATCGGAACCTCTTCTTTGAAGCACTAACCTTTGTCTTTAATTCAAAGGCTTCTCTTGTTAGCAAGGTGTCAGCTGCATTCTCTGCAGAGTAAACTGCTTGCAGAAGCGTCGCCATCCTCTGGACATGATCATATTCACTCACTGAATCACCAGTAGGTGAGGCTCCAAGGTCTTCTGCAAGTTTTAAAAGTTGCTTCAAACAATTGAGTTTGGTAATAGCTGTCTGGACTTGTACCGCTAGCACGGGGTACCTATGGATTATTGTTGATTCTGTAACACCTCAAAAATTTTATGAATAAATATGCCTTTATATGCCTTAAAGTGTGTATTTATTTATGCATATATGTGCCTAAATGATATATATGTTAATAAGTAATCTTGGAGGATAAAATTGAACGATGTTGGTAAGTACAAGGGTAACCTGAAATTTCACCTCAAACTTTATCTATATAAGCATGGACAACTCTAGAAAATTGTATTTCTCTTTCTTGTCTCTACATAAACGTTTCCAGCCCTCTCTCTTTCTCTCAATTTGCTTTCTTGAATTTTGAGGAATCAAGGAAAATCAAAGGAAACTAGGAGGAATTCAAGGTATAAATCTTTTCTCTCCTTCAACTTCTCATGCTTAGTTACTAAATTTTGTGAAGGAATGTTAGATTAAAATATGGTCTATGGTATGTTCATGTGATGTATGCAGTTAGGTACGATGAAAATCACAAATTTGGTGGGTTATACATGATTCTAGTAGATTGGATGACATAGGAAGGCCATATATGATGATTGGGTCAGAATTCTGCAGGACAGTCAAACTGAGCAGTAGGGAGTACGAATTACCTCTAAAATTATAGGAATATAATTTGGTTCTGAAATTTTTATATGTGAAACTAGACACATTGAGGAGTTTATAGCATTTTTGAATCACTCAAAAATTCGAAGTGAGCAATTTATGGTGATTTTTCAAAGCTGCTGCACCGAATTTAGATATCCCCTGTTTTGAAACAGAGTATGGGAAACGGTTTTCATTTGAGGGACCAATTCCGCATGAAAAATTCTGGTTTTTGATATACAATTCCTTAGGTATGTTTTCTATTTAACTGGAAAATTTTATGGCCTTTGGAGCTTTGTATGAATTTATATGATTTTTCAAAGTTGAGGTTGTAAAGCTGGAAATTTTAACTGTCAAAATAGAATAGACAAGTTAAATTACTTTTGGCTGACTTAGACACTATAGAAAATTATGATTTTTGGTCAAATGACATTTATATGTGTCTAGTTTTAGACTGCAAAGTTTGGTAGTTATTTGATTAAGAATGAATTTTATAAAATTCTTTAAAGTGATATTGCTCAGTTGAGAGGCCTGGAGACAGATTATTTGGATAAGCAAGATTCAGGGTTTCTATGTGGTCTATGGCCTTATTTTTTTACTCAATAAAATTCATGGGATATAATACATGTGTCTACTTGAGTCCCATGAAGTTTGGTGAGGATTGGGAATAATTGACCTTTTATTTTTATCACCCTATCAATGTGTGTGGGTGATATTGCTTAGTAAATGATTGGTTGAATTGCTGTTAACCTATAAGGAGTTTAATGATTTTTAAATGGACACTGATCAGTGTGTCATGACTATGGCAATGGTTACCAGAGAGGAAGGAGAAGAAGAAAAGATGAACTTTACTACTTGTCAAGAAATACAGGACAACAAAATTAAGAGGCAAGGCTAATCAGGTAAGTAGCTAGACCCTTCTGAGGACACAACAGACGTTAACTCTTAATGAAATGAATTTAATGATTGTGTTTATGAATATATGTGAAATGTGTTGATGGAATGTGGATGGGGCCATGAATACATGGACTTTGATATGGGAAATGATTTGATTGAGGTTTATAGTGATTTATGAAATGTGTGATTTCACACACTTTGATGTGTATGTGATTTACATGTTGGTGTAACTTCTTGTATGTGAGATATAGAAATGTGAATGTGCCCTCATATATGTGAATTTGTTGGAATATGGCTTGAATAATATTGCCAATGAAACAATGTGTGTATATGAATTATGAAATACATGCCAAACGTTCTAGGATACTAATTCCTCATGTGAGATGGCATGACAATGAATGTCTATAAAATACAATGTGTATTAGAGTGCCATGAACATGTATGAGTGGAAAATGAATGAGATCAGTTATATATGGATATAGTTGCGCAACGATACGATTGAAATACATCGAAGAGTAATGGAAGGGTTGGCACTAATAAAGAGTTCAATGGGGTTCTGTATGTGTAGAAATGATGCCA
The DNA here is from genome assembly GCA_013180625.2 of Boswellia sacra. Lineage (NCBI taxonomy): Eukaryota > Viridiplantae > Streptophyta > Magnoliopsida > Sapindales > Burseraceae > Boswellia > Boswellia sacra. The sequence goes on from SNVD02013895.1 coordinate 787,453, forward strand.
CTATGTGGATTGTGCACATTCATAAGTGTATATGAGATATGTAGGCTTATTGTATTTATGAATGTATATGTGATTAGTGAGAGCCTACGTAGAACCTCAATTATGATAGTGAACTGCAATATTGTGAGGTGTGAAGGCATGCATCACTGTGTGATGTGTTATGAATTTAAAATTACATGCCAAGTCCATGGAAATATATTGAATGTCAAATGTGATATCGTTAAATGCTAGCATTATGGTGAATGAATTATGATAAGTTGTGATTGGGTTAGAAGCTTGATATAAAGAGCTTCACTTATGTGACTGACATGTGAAATGTAATATAGGAGTGAAAGCTTAATATAGAGCTTCACTTATGTGACTGAAATGTGAAATGTGAAATGTGATATGTGAGTGAAAGCTTAATATAGAGCTTCACTTATATGACTGAATGTGAAAACTGATATGTGAATGGCATGCCATAACTTAGGATATTTGGCTCTCATAGCTTGAGGGGAGGTCTGGACCATGTGTTTCTCTAGACAAGATTCGGTAGCATGGGCCCGGTATCACCCGGATTGTCAGACTAGCCTCGAGCTATTTCAAGTGTAGGCATCTGAATGTATCCGTACTGTTACGTACTCCCATGGCTTGAGGGGAGGTCTGGACCATGTGTTTCTCTAGATGAGATTCGGTAGCATGGGCCCGGTATCACCCGGATTGTCAGACTAGCCTTGAGCTATTTCATGGGTAGGCCTTTGAATGTATCTGTACTGTTCTGTATCCCCATGGCTTGAGGGGAGGTCTGGACCATGTGTTTCTCTAGACGAGATTCGGTAGCATGGGCCCGGTATCACCCGGATTGTCAGACTAGCCTTGAGCTGATTCATGGGTAGGCCTACATATGGGAACTGACTGTGAAATGAAAAGTCCTACCTTGATTAGAGAGCACTTGTTCCTAAGTATCTGTGACTGTACTGTGGAAGCTTCTGAAATTATATGAAATGGATATCCATATGAACAATGTAGCTAGCTTATGGAAACTCATGTGTGAATGATTTATATGTTTATGGGAGCACATGAGGATGTGATAGACTTGTGGAAAGTTTATGTGTAAATGAGACGTGTATGTAAATGGGTGTATGTGATAAGCTTTGACATGGAAAAGCCATGCTTGATTATCCATAGACAGGTATTTATGGAATTAGGAATGTGACTGGATAAGAGAGTAATTGGTCTAGGAAATGGCCAATGATACAGGGTTGGCATAGGAGCATAATTAAATGGTGCAAGAGTGCATCTTTAACGAATTAAAGAGATATAGGCAGAGAATTGGCATCGCTGCGCCATACCTTTCGCGCTGAAGCGCTACTTGCACTGACTCAAGTAAGAGAGAATAGAGAGTTGGCGCATGCGTGCCCTCCCTTGGCGTAGGAGCGCAAAATTGAAATTTGCAATGGATTGAAAATCAGAAACTTGGCACCGCCGTGCCAGTTTCCTTGCGCAGAGGCGCGATCCTTAAACAGTGAAATCAATTTTCTGACTTTCTTAGTAGGACACTGGTGGCTTGTATACCAAGAAATAAACAGTAATAGGTGGTTTATGGAATAAGTATTAAATAGTAGTCATATTCTGAAATGGTTATCGCCATTAATTGTTCTATTTTGAGTGTTACGCCTATTTTTATAATTCTAGCTGCTTACTGAGTTTCATACTCATTAATCTTGTAACGACCGGTCTCCTGCCCACCGGGGAACAGGGCCTTATAGGACACCCTCTTTTACCCGCGTGGGACCTTACGGTTGTCCTCGATCGCACACAGTCCAGTATTGTCCGCTCTGGGTCCACCGACCCTCACGGTTTTGTCCACATCGGGGAACAGGGCCTTATAGGACACCTTCTCTTACCCGTGTGGCATCTCCCCCACTCGAACCCAAGACCTCAAAGGTCATTGGCGTTCAAAGTGAGTACCACTCGAGCAAACCGTGAGGGTCGGTGGACCCAGAGCGGACAATACTGGACTGTGTGCGATCGAGGACAACAGTAAGGTCCCACGCGGGTAAAAGAGGGTGTCCTATAAGGCCCTGTTCCCCGGTGGGCAGGGGATCGGTCGTTACAAATCTGTTGTGTACCTCAGGTAATTGATCAGCTAAAGATTATGGGAGGATTTCGGCATAGTGATGACTGTGTTCCCTTGGCAAACTCTTATCCGCTGCAGTATTACTATATTGGATGCGGGGTGTGACAGATTCATTCTGGAGCTTTTCTATTAAAGCAGAAACTACAACTCGAGCATCCATGGCATTCATCAACTAATGAAAATATTTCTTAACAAGACGAAAAACAAATTAAAGAGAGATTTCTTTTAGGTATTGGATTGGAAACTTGGGTGTTGCCTCTTGTTCGTTTGATATTTTTTTTTTTTGTAAATAAACTTGGCAACATGTTACTGAGGGCCGGCTGCTTTGGTTTGCTGCGATTGACGAATTTAAATCTTTTCTTGCCTTCGGAAGCAAATTAACCTTGCGTTGCTTTGAGAAAATAAATACTTAAAAACAAAATGAACCGTTTTACTTTATTTTATTTGTATTATTTTTCTCAAGAGAGACTTCATTCATTCCGCAACCCACAATATTTAGGATGCCAGCTTGTCCATTAAAATAAAGATGGTTGATTTTCTTAAAGCGTTAAAAGAAATTGAGTATAGATGTTTGTATAATGTTTTATTTCTTAATTATCTCTTAACCATTAGATTAGATTTAAATGAAGAATAATAAATTATAGTTGTCTAACCACTCATATGACACAAATTTTTTGACACAAATTCTGACAAAAACATATAGAAATATATATGTAAGTTCAACATCCTAATCAAAGGACCAGCTAACTTTATTGAAATTCATGTTAATTTAACAATGTTGTTGATTGAATACACCTTAAATTTCAAATATAATGAGCTCAAAAATTTTCATTCGAAATTTAAAAAAATAATAAAACAAATAATACAAATAAAAAGAAAAATGTTATCATTTCATTCCATTGATTGTCATGCTTTATGAGTGCTTTATCTCAAAAATCATTCAAAAGAATCTTGATACCCTAGAAGCTCTAGAAGTTACTCAAATCAGCAAGTTAACATAAATTATAAAAAAATTCAAATGAAAATGTTTGGATTTAATCATGTTTATCAATCTTCATAAAGGGTTTGTTTGGGATTGATGCGTCATAACAAATTGTTGTGGAAAAAATTAGGGGTGGCAATTTTTGACACGACACGCGAACACAACTTGACACGATACGGGTTTAAGCGGGTTTAGGTTTTGGCATATTTGTGTTCGTGTCGTGTTCGTGTCGAAGATGTCAACCCATTTAATAATCGTGTCGTGTTCGGGTTGAGAGTCTTCAACACATGAACACGATTATGACACGACACGATTATGACACGAACACGATTATGACACGAGTATGACACGAACACGATTATGACACGAGTAACACGAATAACACGAATACATATTATACACGATTGCTATGATAACACAATTAATACGAACACGATTATGACACGAGTAACACGAATACATATTATACACGATAACACGATTGACACGAATATTGACACGATTACATATTAAATTTAAAAATATTAAACTTTTTAGACATTTTAGTCCCTACATGTATCCAAATTTTAAATGAAAACAGAATTTTAAAAACCTAATAAATTTTAAAACTTAGGATATTTTTATCGTTTAACAAAAATTGGAAACCTAATTCTGTAACGTGTCATAATCGTGTTAACGGGTCATAATCTTGTCAATAATGTAAACGTGTCTTAATCATGCTAGACAGGTCGTGTTCGTGTCTAACACTATTACGACCCGTTTATTATTTGTGTTAGCGTGTCGTGTCATGTTACCCATTTACTAATCATATCGTGTCACAGTGATACGAATAATAAATGAGTTGTGTTCGTGTTGGGTCAATCCTTATCATGTCATAGCTTGATACTATACGAACACGACCCGCGAATACGAATTGCCACCCCTATAAAAAATACGCCTTTAGATGTACCAAAGATGACAAAAATACTGAGATCTTTCCTAATATCAGGTTCAAGCCTAGGAAGTAAACCCGAGACCCCACTTGAGGTCAAACCCAGATTTATCTCATGGAGCAGGTCCGGGTTTTTATTAAAATATATATTTAGTTATTTATTTAATTTATATATTATTTAAATTTTGTACATTTTTGTATGGATTGAACCCCCTTTTTTTCAAAAATATCTCTGGCGCCCCCTGCCGGACTTTTGTAAAACCACAAAACCCCCAAGCGTCTATGCAGTTCATTGAAATAAACTAAAAATTTAAAATGTCATTTCTCCCTTACATCTCTTAACTGAAATGTCATATTTACCTTTTTGAAAAACATGATATGGACTTCACCACCATGGCGACAGGATGACTTGATGATAAGTAAACACAAAATATACTAAATCTATTAAATTAAATTGAATAAAATTTACACAACAATAGGATTTTGTTCCTTTCAAGCTTCTTCCATTCTTTCAAGTTTCTTTCTGTCTCGCCCCCTTCCTTCAAAAATCAATTTTTAATTTAATTATATTCCATTTTTCAGTCAAAATCTAAACTAAGATTCTTAGTTCTTTTTTTTTTTTTCAATTAAACATAACAATTTCATATTTGCAGCACCATTACAACTCATATTCCAACCATCGAAGCTCAGTTTTTTAGTAGGATCACAACCCAAATTTAAAACAAGTTATTTCACTCTATTTCCTAGAAACATATATTTTTAAAAATGATTTCTAATAACTTGCACTTAATAATTTATTAACTAAATATATAATTAACTATTTTAATATTTTAGATATTGAGGGCATTTTTGGAACTATATTATTTTAGATGCACAATTTTATTATTTCGATTTATCTATAAAATAGTTTTCAAAATTAGAACCTCAAAAGCTGCCCCCTAGTTTTGTTTGCAATCCAATAGAAAAACATAGTTTTGGAGTAACAATTTCTTAGATAATCAATTTTCAAAGAGTTTCCAAATACTAAAATAGTTATAAGAAATAGTAGAATCTGAAAATTGTTGTGCAACAACAATAACAAACACAGTCTAAGTTTGAAATTTCGAATTTTAAGCCAAAAACACAACCAGATTAGCTCAAATAAATATTAAATTAAAAAAAAGGGAAAGATTTCCTATTTCTATACTTGTTTTAATAATGTCTTCTCATTTTGATGCATAGGAAACGAAGCTGCTAAATATCATTTATTATTTTATTGCTATTTAATCTGTACATCAATTTGTGGTAGCTTAATTATTATTATTATTTGCGGTATCATTATTGATCACCACCTTGTATCCAACAAATAACGGCCCTTAGGAATCGCCTTCAATTTGCAAGTAAGATTAGGGTAATTTCAGTTTTGACCATCTAAATTGAGCCAGACACACGCTAGTTTGCAAGTTGCATAAAATTTTTCGCCGATTAAATGAAGTAATTAACTATTAATGTTTGAGAAATTGCAATTAGGTAATTACAGAATTTGTTGGTAATCATATGGCATGCAGCCTTGTTATTTGAGTTTCTGATGTATAGTGGTCAGTTAAGCCAAGATTTGCCATGAGAAGCCATACATGAGTGAGCAACTCTCCACCATTTCTCAGCTGTTGAGCATAATAATTTCCTTTGCACTTTCTTGCTGCATATGTCAGAATTTCCAGCCAAACTCCACAAATCTCCCTCCATCTTCTAAAATATTTCTCCACCTATTATAACAAAGTAATTATAAAAATATCAATTAATCATAGAGTTTGAGGTTGTAGGTTCAACTTGATAATATAATTACCAAAAAATCTCGGTTGAATTAAAAATATAACTTTTATGATCATCGACAGAATCAAATCCATTTACTTTTTCTCATATATGTATTTCCAGAAGTCTTGTTTTAAAATACATACAGAAATAGAAAGTAACATTTTCTATAAAAAGAATTAATAATTGGAGAAGTAAATACCTTCCAACTTTTAGCTGTTTTCACTGCCATGTGCAACAGCGAGTACAATTTCGAGCTGTTCTCACTTGTTTCCTCTGCATGCCATTTAATCAATCTGTCAAGCGCTTGGATTTCACTTGTAAATACTTGTCTCCCTAGAATGTCTACGGCCTCATCAAATGTCTCTTGCATGCTAATCTCGTTCATTCCTGAGGATAGCATAGAAGGATGCGACACTAGGAGATACAACATATATCTAGAAATTTGTTGAGCCAAGCCAGCATCATTTTTCTCCTCCTCACTAAGCTCTTCATCGCTAGCCTCCTCAATAGCCCCTCCATGATCCAAGCGGTATAAGACCTCAGTAACAATGTGCCAGAAGAGAATGGCCTTCCCTAGCTCTTCCTGGAATTTGGGATAATTAGAATCTTTGATGATGGAGGGAGCTACATAATATCCCCCAACTTTTCTCCTTAAATGACTGAAGAACAAGTCTTTTAACTCCTTGGAGACTTCTTTATAAGATATATACCATTTCCTTCCTAGATTTTCGTCAATAATGGTTAATAGCTTCACAATATAATGGCAAGGCAGGGGTTCTACTTTTACAGAGAAGCTTGGGAAACTGTACTGGGACATTTCATTTGACCACTTGCGAGGAGTCTTATGAGATGGTGGAAAGCAACGAAGGGCATGGAATTTTTTTACAAAGGTTGAATATTTTTTATGCATACATAGCCAAATAACAAATCTCTCTGAGGAAAGCAGTACCAGTGCTGCATATATCTCTAGAATAATAGCTACAATAAGCAATAGGAATGTTATAGAGAGGTCAGCCCTTGAATAGTTGTATTTGTGACCAAGAAAAGAGAAGATCACCAACACAGAGCAAGTAAGAACGAAAGTGATCAGGCGCAGAAGTAAGCCCCATGGAGTATAGAGCAATGGTGCCTTGGTATAAAGCAAATCATATACCATTCCGAGTTGGATCTCAATCACATTGAAAGCATTTTCAGAAGACATGTTTCTGAAAACAGTTTTCGCTTCGTGGAGTCTGCTGATTATAGCATCTAACAGAAAACACTTGGTTAGGTCAAGCAATCTATAGGCGATAAGTAGTTTATCTTCCTTTGTAATGGGATTGTTATCTGAGACAGAGAGATCTACTTTGTGTGTAATCTCAGGAATCTTTTCTACTTCCACCTTGTATCCCTCATACTCCTTGGTCTCTTTTTCTTGAAGAAAGTTTGTGTTTCTGAGACGAAAGCGATAATTAAACAGCCTAAGTTTTTCATTGCTTCCTGACCTAAGTACCCAAGTTCTTTCTCTATACTTTACCAACCCTGCTAAAAACATTGGAATGAATAGAATTGAAAGGTGAGAGCCTGTCCAAGCCATCCGAAAGACATAAAATGCAGTTGCTGTCTGGCCAACTAATCCAAGCAAGTGCCTCAGCCACAGCTCATTATCTTCCAAGGCATACGCAGTAATTGTGTCTGGGCCACCCAAGTGCAGAAGAAGAAATGGTGCCCAAAATGCTGTTAGTTCAATGTTGGCATCCAGAGATCCACATTCTTCTTCATAAATATCTCCAAGATTATTTGAGAGCATACCAAGGGCACAAGTTGCTACGTAGTCGGAGGCTAAATAGGCAGACCATACAACAATCCTGATCCAAACCTTGCAACCATACTTTCGGCGATTGCCCAAAATAATTAGTACTACTTGAAGGGTGAGGCTAAGCAAAACCAGCACTCGCAGGTACCTCTCCTTCCACATTTTCCTCAGCCTTGGAGAAAATACCTCCATTACTGTCCTCCTCTTCGTTGAATACACAAAATTGCTAACAACTGTGTTTAATTCGTAAACATTAGAAGTAAAAATGAAGCTTTACTAGAAAAGTTGAAACATATCAAGAAGGTGTAACAGTTTCAAGAGATGAAAATTCCATCCTGCTAATTGACAACATTTTCACTTGTAAACTTTGCACCATAGAAAAGCGGATAAAATATATACTAACATTAAATTTAAGTTACATATATGGTGCTCAACCATTAAGGCAATTCAAGATTTTCTACTCCATAATCATGTTATAGCATTCCAACACTATTAATACTTGCATTAAAAGTTATAATTAGATAAAAACCTAAGTTCTAGGAAGTTAATTTAGACAAGATAAACAAAGGTATAGAATAATTGACATTTAAGAAAAAAAAAAGGGAGCTTCAAGAGATCAGAACGAATGGTAGTTATATTACCTCAACCCCTGTACTTCTTTATTTTCCTGTCACTTAATAGTTAACAAGAAGCAAAATAGATACATGTACCTGGGGAAATCATTGATGATATTGCTTCCTCAGAGATCTTGATTGAATGCCCCTCGTTAGGTTGGATGGCTATAAGAATTTTTTTTATATGCCTTCCCACCCTGTTTCTTAGAGGGTAGTTCAGCAAATGACAGATGCCCTTCAACACAAGCAAGAAGAAAACTAAATTGGCTCTAATAATATGAGAATGGAATTATCAATAATATAATCAAGTATCACTAGTTAGCTTCTATAAGCAAGGATAAGCCACTATAGAACGTGAAAACAAAAATGCATCTTTAACATTTTGCGATAAAAAAAATTACGTGTAGGCATAGAAATATAATAATCATAAGAGAATCAGAAGATAAGTTCTACTATTTTTATTGACTACAGAAAGAAGATATAAGAAGAAAACGTAATATTTTTCTTAAAAAAAGTTCTCCAATAATTTATTAATAGAAAATAAAACAATGAGTAACACTCAAGAAGGTAAGAAAGGAGACATATAAATTAATAATTATAAAAAAGGAAGCAAATAATATAATATAAAACAACATAAAGAATACTACTAAACCCTTTTAGCTTATTAAGAGTATTAGCTCGACAGTCTAATAAGACTCCTTAAGCAAAATCTGGGGATTTGTAGAGCATTTTCAAAGAAAAAACAATTTTAGTGCCTTCGCTGCATTTTCTGAAAGAAAACATCGCTTGTGGCGAGGAACCACTCAAATGGCCGGAGGGCCGTGGCCCTAGTTTTAATTTTGATATTGCTTCCTCCATGCTTCCGTAGGGATCTGGAATGCAAGCCCCTATTCAAGCTGCATGTGTGCTTTAAGGGCTACGATCATTTACGAGAACTAAAGAAGAGAATTAATGATTTCGAGGAAAATAAGAAAAAGTTATAATAATTTGACAAGCCTAGGTTATATATAGAAGCAGATATCATCTGATTACATGCGATTATAACGAGTAGATATTTTGTTGTAAATATTTTAGGGCACTTTATTTATTTACGAAATATAGAAAAAAGTTACCATAATAATAAATTGAGAAAAGATCATTTTCTTAAACTATTAGATATTACCGTACTTTTATTGTGCCTTATATACATAAACGCAGGTTTGGATTCCAATCGAAGAGTACTATATATAACATTCTTTTCCATGTCCTATATAGCAAAGATCTCATCTTATTTTCTAGGCTGAATTTAATATATTTTTCTCATCAAGTATTCTCTTTAACCCTAGAAACATTCTTATGCATACGATGTTTTTATCATATTCTTTTGAAAACTTTAAAAGCAGCAGATAGATCTTAAATTGATTTTTAAGAAATTGATCTTCGTTAATGGTTAGATTAATTGACCTTTTGGTGTATAGAGTAAATGTGATTGGCCCTCTATTTCAAGTTGTCATAACCCATACTAGACAAACAAAATATAGCATTTTTACGGTCATTTAAATATGAACTCTGTTATTTCTTTCAAAAATTAATATTATTATCACACAAAACAGAGTTTCTAATCACAACCACACCATTTCACTGTATATAGATACATTCAAAAATCAAAAGAGTTTCTACAGCATGGCTATGCTAATATAGAGCAGCGGTCTTTGGTTGCCAAGGGAACTCTATCGATATGCCAAAAGTCCTCCATCCAAAAACTCACTCTACTGCTCACCTGAGGCACACAACAACTTCAGTGAGTAAAACTCAGTAAGTAAGCTAAGTGAATATACGACAATAAACAATAACATTGGAATTCAATCTACAGTATGAAATTATCCACTTCTAACTACACAGGCATTAGCTAACTTGTTAAAGAAGAAATGCTCTGAACTCACTTCGGTTACATTTGTACTCCTTCGCCAATTTTCTTTCTAGACCTTTGTAGGTCGATTCAATCTCACATAAGTGAGTTCACATTTCTCTACTCATCGCTTTTTCATGTACAATCATAATCACAAAATGAGGAAGCTTCTATAGTATCAGTTACAGTCACCTAGGGAAAGACTCTCTAATTAAGGTAGGACTTTTCATTTCACAGTCAGTTCCCATACAATAGCTCAAGGCTAGTCTGACAATCCGGGTGATACCGGGCCCATGCTACCAAATCTCATCTAGAGAAACACATGGTCCAGACCTCCCCTCAAGCCATGAAACAGTACAGAATATTACAAATACATTTAGATGCCTACACTTGAAATAGCTCGAGGCTAGTCTGACAATCCGGGTGATACCGGGCCCATGCTACCGAATCTCATCTAGAGAAACACATGGTCCAGACCTCCCCTCAAGCCATGAGAGCTAAACTTCCTAGGTCTTGGCATGCCAATCACTTTTCCTCATTCACAATCAGTCACATTAAAGAAGCTCGATATCAGGCTTCTAAAACAGTCACAATATCTCACATTCAAGCATCAAGGTGCTTACAATTAATAGTGTTACAATCCACAAAATTACATACATACAATGCGCAAAATTTATTGTGGCCTCAGAATAGTTAGCTTACTTACCTTGTATACTGCTTTTCGATGCTTGTGATTGACCTAAAAATAAAACAAAATCTCTTTTTAGGTCACCATACACTTGTAAAATATTTTCCTCTTTTTGGCTCTATTTCCATATTTACTTTGACAAACAATTCACAACAACAATTATCTACTTCCAAAAATTCACACAAGTAGGTAGACATCTTTTACACACATACCTCATGTCTTCTTAAAATTTTTAGAGCCAATTTGGGGTCATTTGGCCACTCAAAATAATCAAATTTATTACCTCAACAATTCTGCCACTGCATTCACTTCACTGAGCACTATCAACTTAAAAATTTGTAGGAATTTCAATCCTACTCAAATGGCTACAAAAATTTACAGGCTGGTATATAACATATGTATATACCTCCATACCAAAAATCAGGGCTTTTCAAGGGCTTTAAGTCATTTAAACCCAATTAATTCTAACTGCCCTGTTTTGAAAACTGAAAAATTTCAGTTTTATCAAGCCAAATTTAAAAATTCACAGAAATTTATACAGAGCTTCAATCTCATTAAAAATTTACAGTATTATATCTGACACATAGAAGAACTTGCATACAAAAATTCAGGCACTTTTACAAATATTTGCCCCCTCAAATCGAGTTCAATCTCCCTGCCCTGTTTTAAAACAGGGGAATTCACAATTTTCGAACCAGAATTTCAAAACTCATTACAATTTACACACTACGAATTTTTAAGTGATTCCAATTGCTATACACTCCTGGACATGTCTATTTTCATCCATAAAAATTTCAGAACAAGAAAATGTCCCCCTGATTTTTGGTAATTTTCGGAACATGCACTGTTCAGTGTAACAAAATTTCCAGGATTTGAACTAAACTCTCAATTCTAGCTTATATCTTCATCTCCTTACTTAGATGCATTCAAAACTCATTCAAATTCACATCTCCATACAATTTTCCAGCAGCACAAACAACAATTCATATACTCACATCACAACCCGAAAGAATTCTTGCAAATACATACACAATAGCACAAGAATTCTAAAGGAAAAAGATGAGTTCTTACCCTTTTCTTTCTTCCTTCTCCTTCTCTTCTTTGTGGTCTTGATGAATTTTTGTGTTGAAAACTTAGAGAGAGTGTGAAGAGCTGAAACCGTTCACTTAAGAGCAAGAGGGAAGAAATTCTAGAATTCTTCCCATTTTTATAGTATGTTAAGGCAAATTTCTCATTAGTCCTTCTCTCCTCTTTTATAACTATTAAACCCATCACTCTTTAATTAAGCCCCTCATTCTTTCATTTATTACATTACAATTCAAATACATTATATATACATTAATACATATGTAACCATAACACATGATATAATGTACACTACAAAATTTAGGATATTACACAAGTGATAGAAGATCGATGTTTATTGTTCAGTGCTTCATACATTATACATTTCCTTGATAGCAAGTTTGATATCTTATATGATCGACGCAGCTAAGTTGATTATGGTAGTGCTTTATAGCTTATTAACTTTCCCTAGTAGCAAGTTTGATATCATATATCATTTATATAGCTAAGTTTATTCTTGTAGTACTTTATAGGGTTTAACTTTACCTACTAGCAAGTTTGATATCTTATATCGTTTATGTAGCAAAGTTTATTCTTGTAGTACTTTAGAGGTTATAACTTTCCCTAGTGGCATGTTTGATATCTTACGTCATTTATGCCGCTAAATTTATTCTTGTAGGACTTGATAGATTATGTTTTCTTACCAAAGTTTGATATCTCAATTAGTTCATCTACGTTGCTAAGTTTGGTATCTCAGTTCAATTTTAAATGTATTCTTACCAAAAAAAAGAAAAAAATTGTATTCTAGCTTTTAGCATCTCAATGTCCTTGCCTTGAATTTGAAGCAATATATGATCATTTGTCATTCATGTTATTCGTAGCACATAGATATATATGCTTTTGCTGCTCTCAAGCAAAGGAGGAAACAGATGCTTGATTTGCTTGATACTCAAGTTGGAATGATTCACTGGAAACCAGCTAATGTAACACTAGACCTTGCAATGCTTTGCTTCCGCTTTCTCAACAACTTGTATTTAGACTAGCCAATTTGCATAGGTTATGGACTTTGTGATGGGCTACCACAGAATAAGTCTTAATCCAAAGCAAAATGAGGGCCATACTAGAAGCTTTGCTTCATTTAGAAAATTTATGTTTGTTTGTGAATGATGTGTTTTTATTTTTAAAATGACGTGAAAAATGAATTTCTATGATTGAGAAAAAATAGTTTAATTGAAGGATATGCGTTTGGAAATGAATTCTGAAAATATAAATTTGAAAATGATTTTTAGAATATGTGTTTGAAAATAAATCCTTGAGCTGAAATTTTGAAAATAAAAATAAGATATGTATTTAGAAATGAATTATTGGCGTCAAAATTTAAAAGCACAGTAAGAGAAGACAAATTAGTGTAGAAAATAGAGAGAGAGGATGGGGAATTACATTTGAAATAAGAAGCATAGTAAACGTGAAAAGATGGGTTCACATACTGTTTATTTTTCTATGGGTAAAGTTAGGGACAAAAACGAGTAAGTTTTGGTTTTATGAAAATGAGAATGGGAAACCAGAAAGAATAACAACTTCCCGAATTCCAATAATCTAAAAACATAAAACATTGGTAGAGTACATAAAAGAATACAGTAACTTATCATGGACTAGACAAATTAAGAACAAGTAACAAATGATGAGTCCCAGCAGACATGAGATATTTCTCTCAGTCCAATTATGTATAACTATAATGCCGGAAGAAGAATTTTCAACCAGCTAGGAAACGAGGCAATAGAAGGAAGAGTTTGACCATTTGTCCCTACTACCAGTTAAAGTTACCTAGTTGTAATTATAACCTACTTAAATTTTAAAAAATTATTCTTTTAAAATTATTCCTAACAGTAATTCATCCAATTTAAAATCATAATCTTTCACTTATTTATTATTCTCCTCAGTATTTTATTACTCTAAACACATCATAAATGCTTATGATAAGTAAATATTGATCATTTTCTTAAATTTCATTTGACATCATTACTTGTTAAAAAATTGATAATCAAAGTCTGCTCATGGTAAACAGTTTTAATTTCTAAATGCTTGTTCTTGCTGTGAGACGGAGAAATTTTACGCACAATAATACCTATTGTTCTAATTAGACTAGCCCATTTCTGCGGATCTGGAAGGGCTTTCCATTTGGGATGATAAAAGCCTAAAACGAGTAATCCAAACCAAAATAAAAGCCCTTCAGGAATTGTACTGGACATTACAACAAAGCAAACAGTGGATCTTGGACATCCCTTTAAGGCCCGGTTGAAAAAAAGTTATGATAGAGTAGAAGAAATCTTCTAATGAATAATTTAACTGCTTTCTTTTATATATATGATTGTGTTCTGTAATGTTATGTGTTGGATAATGTAGAGCTGACTCATTTCTTAATTAAACAATCTCTAAATGACATCCTCTGAAGTATTAAATTACAGGGAATACAGTCCATTTAAGAGAAACAATATGGACAGAATGTGAAGAAAGGCTGGAGGTTGGGACTAATCAGATGCTGCAAGCAGTTAAACAATCTTCGAATTGAAAATTGTTAGGGTACCTCATAGAAAATTGTCTGGAAATATATATTCTTGGCTTACAGGAGCCGATAAAAGTTGTAAAACTGGCCTTGTTTAATATCTTTAATATTGATATATATATATATATATATATATATATATATATATATAAAATTTACAATAAATTTTTATAAAAATTACTATTATCCATGTTTAATTTAACAAAATATACATAATCATTAAAATATAATTTAATAAGACTTCTGACATACTATGACTACTCTTGATGCTAGCTTGCCAATAATTAATTAATTAATAAACATGCAAACATGTTACATATTAATAAATTAATATCAGATAAATGAACCAAAAAGTTGATACTAAATCTGAGTAAGTTGTTGACATGCACCAGTAGGAATAGTTGGAGTAGGTGTACATCAGCAATCAAGTTGGCCAATGTTATAATATACAAACATTTCACATTAATCTTGTTACTTTGTTTAATCAAATAAACAAGACTAGGTGTACACCAGCAAACAGGTACTTGATCATTAATTATAGTTTAAACTTTAAATTAAGTATGGCAATTAGATTTACAGAAATTCGCGACGACGTCGGGGAATCTCGTGCCATTATTGTATTTGCCATTGTTCAAGGATTTTGAGAAGGTGGGGAAGTATGCTTGTGGCGCCGCGGCTCTGGCTTTCTTGAATAGACAGCCTGGTAAAGCTTCTATGAGATCTCAGTCAACTGTTAGTGGCTCTTGACGCAGCTTCAGTTGAGTTGACATTGTATCGGATGTTGTGAAAGTTGTGTTGTTTCCCCATATTGAAATTGAAGGGAACCTGAAATTTTATTGATGGTAAAAGACTTGTTACAATTTCTTGTTCTTCGATTCAGAAATTGAATAATTGCGACCTTAGATGGATAAAATAAACTGTGGCTAGAGGAATTGAACACCAAAAATTGTGGGAGCAAATGTGTGTTGTACAGGGGAGGTAAAATTGTAATGGGAAGATGTAAAAGTTGTTAAATATTAGGAATTTGACGTTTGATCTCAATATGTAGCGGTAGAATGAGTTGTTTTGTTGATGTTGTAAAGCATTTGACAGTGGTCGGGTTTAATTATATGAAGTACTTGTGATGTAGCATGGCTTATTTTGTTATGAGGGTTAATATAGTCTTTTAATAGTTATTTAATTAGGGTTTTATTTAATTTGGAAAATTGTTAGTTTAGGGATTTTGACTCAAATTAGGGATCTTGACTTTTCCTAATTTGATTCAAACCTAAATTGTTAGTTTAGGGATTTTGACTTCAATAGGATTTTGACTTTCCTATTTTCCAATATGTCTTGATTAGTATAAATATAGGGTTTGTTAGACAATTATTATTCAGACATTATTTTGAAATATCAAAGAAATATTCAGTTTAATTGTGTGTTGATTGATCGAGTTTTGAGTTCAGTTTGTTTTGTACGGGTTCCCGTCAACTTGTTTTCAGTTTTGGCCAGCCGGAGCTTAAGCAAGAGTTGTTTCATCAATTTCCACTTACTTTTCGTTGGAAAGGGAAACTAAATAATCCAGCCAAATCTAATGTAGTTCAGACAGAAATTGGATGCTGGGGACCCAGCTGATGCAAGTGTTTTAGGTACAAATTCGAGTTTGTTGCGTAGATTTTTATTGCTTGATATCTGATGATTCAGATTGGTACGGACAGATTAATCGGACTAAGAATTTGGACAGTGGCATCCCTGAAGATGTTAGACGTGATTTTATTCTAGGAAAATCTAGAACAATCCTCATTTGTATAGACAAAGCTGAATGGCATTTGCCCGATCCTTGTTTGAGGCAGTTTGGCTTGCATCAAGTACTCCCAAAAGATGTAGAGCGAAGAGACGAAAAGTAATGAACTTGATATGGAGGTGGACTCATCTAAAAAGATGGATTTAGAGTTGCAAGAGTGGTCAAACCACCGAGAAAATATTTTGGATGGTGGAAGAGGGGGAAGGCATGGATGAAAGTGAATCCATGCAGTGGTTTTCAAAAATTACCAGGAAAAAGCTTCATAGGCAAGCGTTTGCTCCGTCTCAGTTTCAAGAATCAGTAAGCATCTTCTTTTTCTTTCCTACTTAATTTTCTCCGATTAATGTAGTATGTATGATGGCAAAATATGTTTAGTTGTCGTTACATTCAAGTCAATGTTGTATTTATGCAAAATTTTACAGGTAGCCGAAATGATGAAAATCCAGGAAATAGCATGCGCAGCTTCAGCAGAAAATTTAAGTTTGAAAAACAAGGTAGCATTTGAGAAGATTAAAGCAGCGGTGGATAGATTTCTAGGAAATCGAGCAGAAGGTTTCAAAGCACTAGAGAAAAGAAAGACAAGTAGTGAAGATGCTCAGGCTGACGAAGAATTATAAAAGTTTCTGCTAGCTGCTGTGTAAATCCTGTAACAATGATTCTGATTTCTGTACGACTCACCAGCTATGCTATTGCTAGCAGGCTAATATATTTATTTCATAACTTACATTTCTGAACTTTTAACTTTGAGTAATTTCAAAACTTTAAATGAATATTTTGTTGTAATTCTTTTTTTTTCACAGAAAAAGAAATGCTCCCAAAATTTTTGTTTTTGATAAAATTTAGTTATTTATTTTCGGAGGCTTTGCAGTCAAGGAAATGGATCTTCTGCTATTGCAAGGGGCAGTTGATGACTTCAAAGAGATTCATCAACAAAGAAATGGATTTAGTTAGTTTAAGTGATGAGAATCTTCGCCGTGCTTTTACCATTTTCGAAATAGCATTAGGAGTGGTCAATGCCCGAACAAAACCGGTAAGAGAGAATGAAATAGTTTGGCATTACTTTTATTTTTCATATATTGCTTGCTCAATGTCCATTTTTTTAAATTTTATTTATGAATTTATTTGGTTTTTGAATTTTATAGGTTACGGAAGCAGATATAGATCCGTTATGGTGTTGTAGTGTTGATGGTGTGGTAAGTTTTTTGATTAATTGGTTTGATGCTTTGTTAGTTTGTATTGAGAAGAGGAAGAGGAGACTGAATTTTAAGAATCTCCACTATTTAGATGATCAAATCAACAAACCCTTGAAACTTACAAATGAATTGTTTATCATGCAATGATGTTATGTGGAAATTCTTTTCATTGAATGGTTGCAATTTATCATGCAGGTGGCTGTGGCCAAGCAGGTATTGGATTATGCATGTGAGATGACTTTTCAGGACTTAGATGAACAGCAGAAGCCAGCAGAAGCCAGCAGTGCTACGGATGTTAAGAAGTGCATGCAATATAATTGGGAAACAATGTGTGCTTGACTTGAGCCAACGCCGTTTACTTGAAGAACTTCAAGATGAAGTTGGTTTGACAATGGGAGAGGGACTGGTAGGTGGGGAAACAGAGAGCGAGATTAAGGAGCAGGTCCCTCTAGGGCAAGCATCTACTAAGCCCTGTATTTCATGGCCTCGAAATGGTCGTATAACCCTGGAGTGGATTCAGGTTCTTATTTCTACCTTTAAGCGGTCTTCATGGAATGACCCAAAGGAGTTTCAGAATATAATGCCCCTTGCTGTGCTTAAAAAATTGATTAATGCTGCTTCAAAGATCTTGAGAGGTGAAAAAAACTGTGATAAAATTCATGCTAGAGATGTTTCAGAAGTTGTTGTTGGTGACATTTATGGGCAGTTTCATGACCTGATCTCCCTTTTTGAAGAAAATGCTGGATTTCCATCTGATCGACGATATTTCATCTTTAATGGTAATTTTGTTGGTAGAGGTTCCTGGGGTTTGGAAGTACTTTCAGTTTTGTTGGCATGGAAGGTATGACAGAAATGATATATATATTTTTGTGTTTTGGCTTCATTATTGGCCATTGCAATTTTATCACTGGCTAAACACAACAGAGAAGAAAGGATATTAGAAAAACTGTACATTATAGCCTTGTAAAATGGCAATATGACTCTCTTGCAATCTAATCATCCTTTTGCATATGAAAATTAAAGACAAGCTCTACTTTTTACCATACAAAAATTTGTCTGATAATGTTTTCTTGCAATCAATGAGTTTAACATTTGTGATGTCTTTCTAAAGAAATTCAACATTCTTCACTTTCTATGCCACATTCCTCAATGTTGTTACAACTTTACAATTTCTTTGGTTTTGAAATCATGTATTTAACAAATAATAATAAATTAACTACATCTAATGATAAATTACTTTTTCAGTTCAAACAAATATTTTATACCTATGCTTTTGTTTAGTTATTAATAGGCCTGAATTCCCAATTTGTTAGTGTATGCTATGCAGCACTAATTAACATGAAGCTACAGAGGTCTGTGATAAGTGCGAAACAGATGACTTTGAAGGAGAATGCTTGAACTGTTTTGGAAAAAATTTTCATCTTTGAACATGGTCCATTGGAAATCTTTATAGTACATTTGTTTTTCTCTAGGAACAATCTTCTATGATAAATGCTTATAGCTAATTTATTATCTGTTCTGGATTACAGGTCTTGAAACCTCATAGAGTATATTTACTCCGTGGGAATCATGAATCAAAAGACTGCACACTAACAAATGGCTTCTGGGCCGAGATATGCACTAAATTTGGCAAAAAAGATAGCAAAGTTGTCTATGATAAATGCTTGGAGAGTTTCAAAGCACTTCCCTTGGCGTCACTTATTGCTAGTGGCACCTACATAACACATGGGGGATTATTTCGTACCGTATGCAGTAGTGCCACTGCACAGAGTTCTGGAGGAAGAGAAGAAAGTTGGATACTTTAAAGAAGTTAGCTAAAGTAAACAGATTCGTTGAAGATGTGACTGAAAACGGTTTATTGGCCGATGTTCTGTGGTCTGACCCATCTTTGGAACCTGGGCTCGCAGAAAATAAAGAGAAAAAGTTAGGTCTACTTTGGGGTCCTGATTGTACTGAGGAGTTACTTGAGTGAAAACCGTTTGAAGGTGACAATACTTGAATTGGGTGGGCTTTTGTCGTTTGTTACACTGATGTTGTTGAGGTCTGGGATAGTTAACCTTGGACCCATAGGTTTCTGGATCAAACACTTGGACCCCCTTTTTTTAATATATTTCAAAAACCTTTGGATCTAAGTGTCTTTTAGGGGAACCTTGAGGAATTGAGAGTCAATTTCCCTATCTTGTACTAGTACCATTGCCTATTGCATTTCTCTTTCGCTCTGATTGGAAATGGAAGAATTAAGTATTGCTTTTGCTTTTGCTTTTGGTTCTTAGAGTTATAATCTGAAAATTGCTTTCTAATGTGGTTAATTATGTTTTAAACAGAAGTTTTAAGGTCAAGACTGTGGTTGCTTTTTCTTCTCTTTTTGAAGAAAAGTGAAACAATGCTAATAGCTACTTATCTAAAAGAAAATTTTAGGTGTTCAAAATGCAATATTTGTTTGGCGAGTAGTTCTGTCTCCCCGCCATCACTTGCTATCTGTTTTGACAATTATTAACATTAAGAATTGCTATGGTAAGACTGGATGATCTTTTGTCTGTTGCTGTTGCAGTTAATTATAAGATCACATGAAGGTCCCGAGGCAAAGACTGGTCTGAATGATTCTAGAAATATGTTAAATGGGTACAGCATAGATCGTGTAGCATCAGGAAAATTATATACTCTATTCACTGCTCCAACACAGGTTCAGATTTTGTTACTTTGCCTTTGCAGTCTACTAGTTTTTCTTGCAGTATTATCCTGCTCTTTGTTCTAACATGCCTACTGGAATAATCCTGTTCATGTTCCTTTTTTTTTTTTTAAATTTTGAATTAATTAATTAATTGGTTAATTAGTTTTTAAATATTGTTCAATACACTTCTCTTGCGACTTCTGAACAGTAGATATCATTTTGATTCTTTTAGAAGATACTGGGTCTGATAGACTTGTTGCCATCTGGTATGCAGTTTGGTGGATTTGATAATATAGGAGCATATGCAGTCTTAAAGCCTCCCAAGTTTGATTCTCCTTTGTTCCTCCCACTCAAAGCAGCAAAAAGACCAGAGGTATCTGGCTACTGGCTGGGGAGATGTAGAAAACTTAAGAGAGGTCTTTTCTGTTATCTGGATTATTTGTATTAAAATATGATTAAGCTGATGCTACTTGTTTAATAGATACCTCCTTATGATAGTTTTTTCTATGAGGACATTGATTCAGATGGAGTAGAAGACTCTATATCAACGGATTCAGATGAGGAGCACGACTTGACATTGAGGGATGCAATTGAAGGACAAGACTTGACATTTATGGTAAGTTGGATATATTGCCTTTAAGAAATTTTTTTTCAGTGGAATTGGTGGAGTTGGGGTTGTTAATAGTGACTGAGTGAGGATCCTTATTCACTACCATCAGAGTAGATTGAGGTCTAGTTGTATTTTTTGGGCCAGTCAATCATAGATTTTTTAAGCTAAATTGTGTCTAGGTATTTTTATCTTTTGGTAACTCTGGTGTTAGTCTATGGCATAGTGCGAAGTGCCCCCTCCATATGGATTGGCTGAATCTCAGACCATAATTCGGGGGTGTGACCTCAAGGAATTGGTGCCAGTGGGAGTCAAAGCTTGGAACTAATTCCTTCTAGGCACCCAACATAGGCTATGTCCACGAGGAAGTGGTGTCAAGGGAAGTTGAACCTTAGACCTAATGCTTCCTAAGCACTAAAGCTAAGTGACTTGACATTGTGCCAGCCCCTTGGGTTTTGCTTTCTTCTGATTTCTTTATGCCTTCTAGGTTGAGAATGATTTTCCTCTTGAAATTTAATGTGCTGAACCTTTGGAATACCTTATGAATTCTCTTTCTCATAATCTTGGATTGAATGGGAGACCAACCAAGAACTAAACAAAAAGATGCTAGCTCAAGGAGAAAAAATAAAGCAATTGGAGAGCCTTGTTGAGGAGTTACGGAAGGAGCAGGGTGATCGCTCAAAGCGGATGGAAGACATGTTAAGTGCTCTTTTACAGCAATCATCTCGCAAAACTCGTGGCAAAGGTACTTTTAAATGACTGTTTTTGTTTTTTAATTTCATTTTTTCATTAGCAATAGAATATCTATGACATGCAGATGCATATACTCATGAAACCCAACAGGTTCTTGATTACAGGCATCAAGAATGTTAGAATTTAGACCTGAATAGTCAATGGCAGCTGATAACAGAAAATACGAGCAGCAGGTTGACTGCAGGGCAAGAGAAACTTCATGTTAAGATCTGGTCGAAGAGGTGTAAAAGATTATGTCTTTCAGGAGAGTAGGTATAATGATCTAAAGGTGGCTGATTATTGTTGTAATCTAAGTAACTTTTTCTGGATTGTTTGTGAGGTGTTGACAATTCTTTGCATGGTGTCAACCCATTGAGGGAAATTGGGGTATGATGTGCAAATTGACAATGCCAAATTAAAGGAAGCAGCGCAAAAGTGGCAGATTGGAAGAAGCAAATAGAAGATGTGGAAAGGGTGAATTGGCAACATGGGATAAAATGTAGATTTCTGAAAGTTAATTGTCACCTGCGAGACCTCTTTTTTTTTGAGAGGTCAATACTTTTTCGGAGAATTTTTTCCTCCGGGTGAGTACTTTTTTTGTGCAATCAGGAGTTTGATGGTTCATTTCCTATAGAGTCTTTCTGAAGATAATCTTTGTTTATATTTATTTGTTTCCACTTTTACCTGTTATTCAGTTTCCGGAAGTAATTTTTCTGTTGAGTGCAGATACTTGGGATAAAAACATTATTCTTATCTTTCTATAAATGCATAGGAGTATTCAAAGTTGGAAGATATTTTTCCAAGATTGTAAGAAACCGTTCTATGAGTAAAGCCAATTCTCTGTGAAACTTATATAGTTCTATGGTGCCTCATCTGGAATGATACTTCATTTTGTACAAAGAACCTTCGTAACTCCACAGAAAATGGTGGGTAGATTTTTGTTTCAACTATGTGATTTTGGCTTCTCTGAGTGGTTTTTTGGAGTTATTGGTGTTTGTGAGGGGAGAATGATTTTATTTGGCTGAACCAAAACCTGGCGGTCATGCATGTAGACATCCTAAACGAATGAAGTCCTTGCAACTGATGCAGTAATTTGGTTATGTGTTGGGTAATGGAGAGTTTACTCATTCAATGACAATATTAAGATTACATCCTCTGAACTGGTAAATTAGAGGAAAACAGTGTATTTAAGAAAAGGAGCCAAAAAGGTATGTGAAGAAAGGCTGGAGGTTGGGACTAATCAACAGCTACAAGCAGTTTAAAAATCTTCTAATTGAAAAGTATCAGCATTGAGGCCGCGGAAAGTTTGGGGTTGTTTCAGGACTGAAGCTCAGTGAAAGCTTTTATTTCAAGGAGATTTTGACTTATGGTTATGAAGAATGGTTATTGGATTATCCAGAATGAGCTTAACCTCTCCCATTCTATGAGTGAAGTATTGAACCGGTTAATTAAGTACAAATATAGCAAACAGAAGTCGTGAACTGATTGCAAATGACATCAAACAACGTGTAAATGTTTCTGATATGCATGAATCTACTATTGTGCATTAGAGAAATACATTATTAAATCGAGTTTTTATTAATTGAAAGAAGAAAATTAGAGAATTGTCAATTGGCTTCATATTTAGAATAAATGGATAAATTCATGTTTTTGTTGGTAAGGAATGAAAAACAATATATTTAAGCGACAAGTATAACTCTTAATATATTTGTATGTCTTATTAAATAGTTTTCTAAATTTTTAGTCTAATCTTGTTTGCTATAAATTGAAAAAAAAAAAGGAGAAATTGACCAGGATGGTCAAGATTTCCTTTGTGAAACTACTTCTGAAATACCTTGTAACACTCTTTATTTCTAGATAGACATTCTCATAATACAATTTTAATAAGAAAACAAAAGACACAATTTTATCACCATAAAACACTAAAAAAAGAAGGAAAAGAAAAATATGTTAGAGCTATTCAATAGCTATTTTGAGATATGTATTTTAATTTGAGAATGTTATAAAAGGTCACATAATGAGGGTAATGCTATAAACAAACGACTTTATCAATATAGCACATCCATTCCAACTTATTGCATGGTGGAATGAAGAAAAACCATCCAATCTTGAAACTTTTTTTATCATTAAACTAGCTTAAGCCATTAATTTATTTTGTTTTTCTCAAAGGGGTGGGAATTTTGGTGCACAATTAGCACATAGGAAAAGAAAATAACATATTAATTTTATGCTCACATAATTTAATAAATAATTAAACTTACTCTGATACGTGGTTTTCTCATTTGTGGTGAAGAAGCTGAGCATATCCGTACCTCCTACATTAAACATTTTTGATAAAAATAACAATTTAGTTTAATTGATGTTAGACACAGAGGATAAGTGAAAGTTATCATGTGGTTTGTGTGTTTAATTAGGAAGATTTTAAAAAGAAAGATGAAAGTTTGGGAAGGTCAAAATAAATTTCAAGACTAGAGGAGATTATTGAGAGGACTTGCCGACGAGACGATGGTGGTGTAAAAGCGCTTGGTTATTCATCTCTTTATATATATATATAGATCTCTTTTCTGCCGTCCAACAAAGTCCGAAATTTCTAACATTGGGGAGATTAACGCTACTTTTTCAACGTGGTCAAATATTGCATCCCGTGAGTCTCCCCCAGAAAACCGCAGTTTCTGATTTCGACTTCTCTAAGGCAGGGCATGGCTCCTTTCTTCACTATCCAGCGATAAACTCCTAGGTTCCACAATTGGAAGACTCGAAGTTTGGGAAATCCTCCACCTGAGCACGTCATGCTTACCCCCCCGAAGGACCCGTTGAAAAGCCTAAGGATGTGCAAGTGAGGCAACCGTTCTAGCACTGGCATTGGGTCACCACTTAACCCTGACCCAGATAGAGTTAGCATCCTGAGATTAGGAGGAAATTCAATATTAGTCAATGATCTTTGTGGTAGTCCTCCTAACAAATACAGGTCCTGTAGCTTGTGAAAAGTTTTCATGGTTGGCAATTTGAGGTCAAATGTTTCTTTTCCATTAGATTCCTTTCTTATTGATCTCAACTTTAAGGAGTGAAGTTCGGTTAGTTGAGAAAACCATTCAGTTGTTGCCTCTGCTGCGGATTCTGAAGTGCATGTCAGAGTCAGACCCAGCTTTCTGAGTCCTGTTAAGGTTTTGAGGAAATCAACTCCTTCTTCATCTACAGATAGGCCCCATAAAGTATGCAAATTGTTTGGTGGCTGCGAAGCTAATGAGAAATTAGTACTAGAACATCCCCAGTTCAAATAGAGATGCCGAAGTTTCTTCGCTTGCCATATGGAAGTAGGCAAATCGTGTATGATAGTGTGCTTCACATCTAAAGTCTCCAAACATGGTAGAGTTGCCACAGATGATGGAAGGGAATCTATAGCAGTCGATCTCAAGCTCAGGTAGCTTAACAGAAACAGTTTTCCTATTGCATCATCAGATAACTCAGGTCTGTATACACCCTCAAGATCCAGAATCTTGAGCAATCCAAAGCCTTTTTTAGTCATAATCTTGTTAAGAAACATACCTATTTCTATGGCAGGTCTGCCTGGTATTCGGGTGTCAAAAGCCACGTAAGAACGTAGGTTCTCAAGGTGAAGAAATGAAGAGCCCAAGTGATTCTTGATGCCCAAGCGTGTTGCCAGTCTCCGAACCTCAAATTTTGGCAGAGTGTCAGGAGATGAATGGAATTGATGGTGAAAGAATCCTACACCGGATGCTCGTGGGGAGAAGAGATCATGTAGGACACCAGACATACGACATGTTTTAGGGCTTCCATCTAATCTCCATTTTACTTGGATCATGTTTCTGATTACCAGCTCTTCAAAATACATTTCTGCTAGATCTTCAGGGATGTTGGTTTCCGTGGCTGGATGCAAGGGCTCTGTTACAAAACCCTCGGAAACCCATAGATGAATTAACCTCCTCACAGGAATCTCAAATCCTCTAGGGAAAAGCCCCAGGTAAAGAAAGCATGGCTTTACCTGGGAAGGTAGGTCTTGATAGCTTAAAGCCAAGATATCTCCCTCAAGATTGTTTACACGCTCGATCACTCTTAACCATTCGTCATAGCTAAGTTCTTTGCTAGACAACAATCCTGCCAGCAAGACTATTTTTGAAGGTAAACCGTCACATACTTTCAGGAATTGCTCCTTCAGTGTGGTCAACTTATCTGATTTATTCAAGACACCTTCTGCAAATTGTACCTTATGTAGAAACAACTTCCAGCCCTCCTCGGTGTTTAATCTGCGAACTTTTAGAATTGAATGAGCTGCATACCGTGCTACATCATCATTGCGAGTAGTAATAACTATGGTGGTCCTGGAATCTTTTGGGGGAATGACACCTCGGCAGAGGGCTTCCCAAACTTGAGGTGACTCAACATCTTCAATGACAATAAGACACCTTTGGTTTTCTAATATTTCGGCGAGCGGCTTAATCAAGTTCTCTTCTGGAAGAGTTGCATCACCCACAAAAGGGATTCCCTTGACCTGCTTTAGTATGTCACTCAAAACGTATCTAGCTTTGAACATACTGGGAACATGAACCCAAGCGCATCCATCGTATTCCCTCTTCGCAAGGAGCTTGTTGTATACAGTTCTTACGAGAGTTGTTATGCCCGAGCCTCCCTCACCAACCACTGCAATGACTTGAGCAGACGAACGAGCAAGTCCTAGATCTACCAATTTAGTTTTAAGTTCCTCAAAACCGACAACATCTGTTTCCTCCTCCATCCAAAAATGATCTGAAATTCTTCCCCATCGCTGGCTTTGCTGGTCTTTAAGATCAATTTGTTGAGAGCTCGATTCTGTTTTATTATTGTTGCCAGCAACGTCTAGGACATCAGTCATCTCTAACATGCGATCATAGGATGACAGATACCCTCTGAACTCATCCTCAAATGTCGTCGTCTTGTGGCGGGTTTCTTGGTGGCTACACATAGACGTGGCAAAAGGCCATCTGAAACTCTTCTTGGAACCACTAATCTTTGTCTTTATTTCAAAGGCCTCTCTTGTTATCAAGGTGTCTGCTGTATTCTCTGCAGAGTAAACTGCTTGCAGAAGCTTCACCATCCTCTGGACATGATCGTATTCGCTCACTGAATCGCCAGTAGGTGAGGCTTCAAGGTCTTCTGCAAGTTTTAAACGTTGCTTCAACAAATTGAGTTTGTTGATAGCTGTGTGTACTTGCATATCTAAGGTGGGGTCATGATCACTGATTATTGTTGATGTTGATTCATTCTGGAGCTTTTCTATTAAAGCAGAAACTACTACTTGAGCATCCATGGCATTCATCAACTGATGAAAATATTGGTTAACAAGAGGAAAAACAAATTAAAGAGAGGTTTTTCTTTTTTCTCTTTTTTTTTTTTTTTTTTTTTTTTGTATATTGGATTCGAAACTTGGGTTTTGCCTCTGGTTTGTTTGATATTTGTTTGTAAATGAACTTGGCAACATGTCATTGAGAGATGGCTACTTTGGTTTGCGGCGGTCGACGAATTTAATTCTTTTCTTGCCTTCGGAATGATTACTTAACCTTGCATTGCTTCCATTTCAAGAAAGTAAATACTCAAGACAAAACGTACCATTTTTTTTATTGTATTATTTTTTTCTTAGAAAGGCATTATTCATTCCAAAATCCACAATATTTAGGATGACAGCTTGTCCATTAAAATAAAGATGGTTGATTTTCTTAAATGTAAAAAAATTGAGTATGTTTGGTCTCATTTTATTTCTCAATTATCTCTCAACCGTTAGATTATATTTGATATCTCTTGCATAAATTTTTTGACACATTCTGACAAACATATAGATAGAAATATGTAAGTTCAACATCCTAATTAATGGACAAGCTAACTTTATTGCAATGAATGTTAATTTAGTAATGTCGCTGATTAAATAAACCCTTGAATTTCAAATCTAACAAGCTCAAAAGTTTTCATTCAAAGCTTTAAAAAAGAAGTTGAAACAAATAATACAAATAAAATTAAAAATGTTATCATTTCATTTCCTTGTTCACCATGCTTTATGGGAGGTTCATCTCAAAAATCACGTAAAAGAAACTTGATATCTCAAAAACATCTAGAAGTTACTGAAATCATCAAGTTAACATAAATTATAAAAAAAAAAATCCAAATGAGAATATTTTAGATTGAAGCACGTTTGTCTATCCTTATTAAGGGTTTGTAGGGGATTAAGGATGAGTTCAGAGAGTAAAAAAATGTTGTTGAAAAAATCGGCAATTAGCTTTGCTGAGAATGACAAAAGTATTGAGACTTTTCCCAGTGCCAAGCTGGTGCTAAGAGGTAAACCCAAGACCCAAGTTCGGGTCCAACCTGATTTATCTCTTAAACTTCGTATCTGGACGTAGGCCCAGGTTTTTATTTAAATAGATTTTTACTTATTTATTTAATTTATATATTATTAAAAAAAATTTATATGTTTTTATATAGGGGCCTTGTCATTGGGGCCCTCTTTATTTTCGAAGGCATTAATCGCCCCCCAACTTTTTCAGAACCATAAAAAACCAGTGACCAATGAGCTTCCGTTAAAATAAACTGCAAATATTATAATATCATTTCTACCCTTACATCTCTAAAGGAAATGTCACATATACCCTTTTAAAATTTAAAAGACATGAAATTGGTAGGATTCAAACTTGAAACCTAATGAAAATGAAATAAGCTATGGACTTCACCACCAAGGCTAGAGATGACAATTTTCCCCGATTGGGCGGGTACCCGGATTTTACCCGCACGGCCCGGTCGGGAAAAGCCCGGATTTTCAGAGATTAGGCCCGGGTGCAGGGGTCGGATTGCTGAGGAAACCCGGTCCCCGATCCGCATCAGCACAGTCCAATCTTTTTTTTTAAATTTCGTATTACAAAATGTGTATGAGGAGACTTGAACCCATGACCTGATACTTGAATTCTTGGTGGTTGACCGCCATTCTACTCACTTTTTTACGCTATATTTTGCACACAATTTTATAATATCAATTTCCTTTTATATAAATAATAAAAAGTAGTAAACGGAGCTGGGATTTGAACCTGGGCCACCAAAAGCCATTCCACATCCTTTGCCAGCAGTGCTAGCCACGTCCATGTTCCAAATTCCGGAACATTGTGCTATTTTTCTCTATCCAAAGTGTAGAAAAATTGAAAAAAAAATAAAAGCAGGGATTTTTCCGGGTGCGGGTGCATCATCTCAGCACCCGTAAATACCCGCACCCGGAAAAGCCTGGAAAAATCCGGGGATTTTGCGAGGACTGGGGATGAATTTTTTGATCTGGTGCGGGTGCGGAAACGCAAAACCCGCACCTGGATTTTGCCATCCCTAACCAAGGCAATGAGAAAACTTAACGTTAAGTAAACACAAATATATTTAACCTATTAAATTAAATTAAACAACATCATCACACCAACGAGATTTCGTGCCTTTCAAGCTTCCTCCATTCTTTCAAGTTTCTTTCTTTCTCCTCCCTTCCTTGGACAATCAATTTTTAATTTAATTGGAATCTTTTTTTTAAGTCAAACCCTGGAGTAAGATTCTTTTTTTTTTTTTATCCCGTTAAACACAACAATTTCAGATTTGTAGCACCATTACAACTCAGATTCCAACCATCAAAACTCAGATTTTTAGCAGGATCACAACCTAGCTTTGAACAAAATTTCACCACCAGCCATACACTTTTGGTACCGTGACATACCCCACCAGATCTAGCCGCGAATGACTTGAAAAGGACCTTATTTATTCAATACACCTTTCGCAAATTGTCCCTTATTTAGAATCAACCTCCAGCTCTCCTCGGTGTTTAATCTGCCAACTTTTAAAATTGAACCAGCTGTATACCGTGCTGCATCTTCATTATGAGTAGTAACAAATATAACCATGCTGCGGATCCTGTTACCTTTTGGGAGAATGACACCTCGGAAGAGGGCTTTCCAAACCTGAGGTTACTCAACATCTTCTATGACAATAAGAAACCTTCCGTGGACCGTGGTTAATCCTTTCAGCAAGCTGCTTAATCAAAGTCCTCTTCTGGAATAGTTGCATCGCCCACAAAAGGGATTCCCTTGACCTTTTTTAGTATGCCACTCTGTAAAGAATAATCTGGAACTGAAAAATTTGTTAAACTGAGCTTCAATTAGCCAGTAATATTGGGCTAATTTCAACGTTAACCCTTTCAATTGAGACAGACACAAGCATGCTAGTTTGCGAATTCCTAACAATTTTTTATTTTTTATTTTACAAATTAAATGAGCTAACTAATTATTAATGTTTGAGAAATTGTAAGGTAATTACAGTAAATATAATATATATATATATATATATATATATATATATATATATATATATATTATGGTGACTC
Organism: Boswellia sacra; assembly: GCA_013180625.2. NCBI lineage: Eukaryota > Viridiplantae > Streptophyta > Magnoliopsida > Sapindales > Burseraceae > Boswellia > Boswellia sacra. The sequence continues at coordinate 817,267 of SNVD02013895.1, forward strand.
TTCAATTTGTTGGTAAATTATATGGCATGCAGCCTTGTTATTTGAGTTTCTGCTGGTGTAAGGTGGTCGGTTAAACCAAGATTTGCCATGAGAAGCCATACATGAGTAAGCAACTCTCCCCCATTTCTCAGCTGTTTTGCATGATGATTTCCTTTGCATTTTTTCGCTGCATACGTTAGAATTTCCAACCAAACTCCACAAATCTCTCTCCAACTTCCAGATTTCTCCTATGATAAATAAGTATATTAATTAATCATTGATGACTAAAGTCGCAGGTTGAACTGAAATTAAATAATAATAAGATGATCAGTTGAATAAAAAATTAATGATTTCTATTCTTATACAGAATCAAATTAAGGCAATCAAATCTGCTACTTTTTGTCATATTTAATTTACCAGTAGTCATGTCCTAAAAATATGAATTGGGATATCTACTTACCTAATTTTGTCTCAACTTATAATTATATAATTATAAATATATACCTCAAGAAAAGGAAAAGGAAAAGGTAAAATTATCTATAAGGAGAAGTAATAATTGCAAAAACAAAAACCTTGGCTGTTTTCACCGCCATGTGCAACAGGGAGTACAAGTTTGAGCCATTTTCCCTTGTTTCATCCGCATGCGAAATCAATCTGTCAACTGCTTCGGTTTCACTTGTAAACACTTGTCTCCCTAGAATGCGCACGGCCTCGTCAAATGTTTCTTGAATGCTAATCTCATTCATTCCAGAGGATAACATGGAAGGATGCACTACTAGGAGATACAACATATATCTAGAAATTTGTTGAACCTCCTCGATAGCCCCTCCACGATCCGAGTGGTACATGTGTAATATCCTATTTTTTTTGTAATGTATATTATAACATGTGTTATGGTTACATGTGTAATATATGTATTAATGTGTTATGTGTTGGATTTGTAATGTGATAGATGAGAGATGATGGGCTTAGTGGAAAGGAGGAAAGTAAGGAAGCACTAAATGGAAATTGTGCTTTATGATATTTAATAAATAGGAAGAATTCTAGAATTTCTTCCATCCTTGCTCTCTAAACACACGTTCCAGCCCTTCACTCCCTCTAAGCTCCACACACACACACATAACTTCAACAAGAATTCAAGCAAGCAAGTGGTAAGAACTCTTCTCTCCTTTAGAATTCTTGTGCTATTGTGTATGTATTTGCAAGAATTCTTTTGGGTTGTGATGTGAGTATGTGAATTGTTGTTTGTGCTGCTGGAAATTTGTGTGGAAACATGAATTTGAATGAGTTTTGAGTGCATCTAAGCAAGAGGATGAAGATATAAGCTAGAATTGAGAGTTTAGTTTAAATCCTGGATATTTTGTTACATTGAGCAGTGCATGTTCCGAAAATTACCAAAAATCAGTGGGACATTTTCTTGTTCTGAAATTTTTATGGATGAAAACAGACATGTCCAGGAGTGTATAGCAATTGGATTCACTCAAAAATTCGAAGTAGGTGATTTGTAGTGAATTTTTGAATTTCTGGTATGGTATTGCACATTCCCCTGTCTTAGAACAGAGTAGGGGAAGACGATTTTAATTGAAGGTCCAAATGTTCATAGAATTACCTGATTTTTGGTATGCAAGTCCTTTTATATGTCATATATGAGACTGTAAATTTTCACTGATATTGAAGGTCTGTGTGAATTGTTATAGATTTTTAAAGTTGGCTTGTTAAAACTGGAATTTTTAGTTTCCAAAACAGGGCAGTTAGAAATAAATGGATTTGAATGGGTTAAACACCTTGAAAAGCCCTGATTTTTGGTATGGAGGTATATATATATGTTATATACCAGCCTGTAAATTTTTGTAGCCATTTGAATAGGACTGAAATTCCTACAAATTTTTAAGTTGATAGTGCTCAGTGAAGTCAATGCAGTGGCAGGATGGTTGAGATAATGAATTTGATTATTTTGAGTGACCTAATGACCCCAATTTGCTCTAAAAATTTTAATTAGATATGAGGTATGTGTCTAAAAGATGTCTACCAAATTGTGTGAATTTTGAAAATAGACAAGTGTTGTTGTAAATTGTTTGTCAAAGTAAGTATAGAAATAGAGCCAAAAAGGGGAAATGTTTTACAATTGTATGGTGACCTAAAAAGAGATTTTTGTTTTATTTTTAGGTCAATCAAAAGCATTGAAAAGCAGCCATACAAGGTAAGTAAGCTAACTAATCTGAGGCCACAATAAATTGTGTACTGTATATATGAAATTTTGTGGATTGTAACACTATTAAATGCTAGCAACTTGATGCTTGAATGTGAAATATTGTGACTGTTTTGGAAGACTGATATGGAGTTTCTTTTATGTGACTGATTGTGAATGATGAAACGTAATTGGCATGCCAAGACCTAGGAAGTTTAGCTCTCATAGCTTAAGGGGAGGTCTGGACCATGTGTTTCTCTAAACGAGATTTGGTAGCATGGGCCCGGTATCACCCGGATTGTCAGACTAGCCTCGAGCTATTTCAAGTGTAGGCATCTAAATGTACTTGTACTGTTCTGTACTATTCCATGGCTTGAGGGGAGGTCTGGACCATGTGTTTCTCTAAATGAGATTCGGTAGCATGGGCCCGGTATCACCCGGATTGTCAGACTAGCCTTGAGCCTTCCGTACTCCCATGGCTTGAGGGGAGGTCTGGACCATGTGTTTCTCTAGATGAGATTCGATAGCATGGGCCCGGTATCACCCGGATTGTCAGACTAGCCTTGAGCTATTATATGGGAACTGACTGTGAAATGAAAAGTCCTACCTTGATTAGAGAGTCTTTTCCCCTAGGTGACTGTAACTGATACTGTGGAAGCTTCCTCAATATGTGATTGTGATTATGCATGAAAAAGCAATGAGTAGAGAAATGTGAACTCACTTATGTAAGGTTGAATCGACCTATAGAGGTTTAGAAAGAAAATTTGCGCGGGAGCGCAAGTGTAACCGAAGTGAACTCGGAGCATTTCTTCTTTAACAATTTAGATAATGCTTGTGTAGTTACAAATGGATAGTTTCATACTGTGTATCGAATTCTATTGTTATTGTTTATTGCTGTATATTCACTTAGCTTACTTACTGAGTTTTTACTCATGAAAGTTGTTGTGTGCCTCAGATGATCAATAGATTGAGCTAGAGATGGAGGATTTTTGGCATTGCTGACAGAGTTCCCTTGGCAACCATAGACCGCTGCTCTATATTTGCATAGCCATACTGTAGAACTTCTTTTGATTTTTGAATGTACATAAATGCAGTAGAATGAGGTGGTTGTCATTAGGAACTCTATTTGGAGTTATACTTATATTAATCCTTCAAAGAAATATTAGAGTTCATATTTAAATGACTGTATAAATGCTATATTTTGTATGTCGAGTATGGGTTATGACAACATGACTTCAGTAACAATGTGCCAGAAGAGAATGCTCTTCCCTAGCTCCTCCTGGAATTTCGGATAACTAGAATCGTTGATGATGGACGAAGCCTGATAACATGCCCCAACTATGCTCCTTAAATGACAGAAGATCATGTCTTTTAACTCTATGGAGACTTCTTTGTAAGCTAGATACCATCTCCTTTCTAGATTTTCGTCAATAATGGTCAATACCTTCACAATATAATGGCAAGGCAGGGGTTTTACTTTTACAGAGAAACTTAGAAAACTGCACTGGGACATTTTATTTGACCATCTTGGATTGGGATTCTTATGAAATGGTGAAAGGCAATGAAGGGCACGGAAAGTTGAATTTTTTTTATGCTTGCATAACCAAATAACAAATCGGTCTGAGAAAAGCAATACTAGAGCTGCATATATCTCTAGAACAATAGCTATAATTAGTAATAGGAATGTGATGGAAAGGTCAACTTTCGAATACTTGTATCTATGACAAAGAAAAGAGAAGATCACCAACACAGAACAAGTAAGAAGAAAAGTGATTAGGCGCAGACCTAATCCCCACGGAGTATAGACTAATGGTGCTTTGGTATAAAGCAAATCATATACCATTCCAAGTTGGATTTCAATCACATTGAAAGCATTTTCAGAAGACATGTTTGTGAAAATAATCGTGGCGTTGTGCAAGGAGCTGATTATAGCATCTACCAGAAAACACTTGGTTAGATCGAGCAGTTCATAGGCGATAAGTAGTTTATCTTCCTCTGCAATGGGATTGTTATCTAAGACACAGAGATCTACTTGGTGTGTAAGCTCAGGAATCTTTTCTACTTCCACCTTGTATCCCACACGTCCTTTAGTCTCTTTTTCTTGAAGAAAGTTAGTGTTTCTGACACGAGAGGGATAACCAAAACGTCTTTTTTTGACATTGCTTACTGACCTAAGTACCCAAGTTCTTTCTCCATACTTTACCATCCCCGCAAAAAACATCGGAATGAATAGAACTGAAAGGTATGAGCCTGTCCAAGCCATGAGAGAGACATAAAATGCAATTGATGTCTGCGCAACTAACCCAAGCAAGTGCCTCAACCATAGCTGATTATCTTCCAATGCATAAGCAGTAATTGTGTCTGGGCCACCCAAGTGCAAAAGAAGAAACGGTGCCCATAATGCTGTCGGTTCAACGTTTGCATCCACAGATCCACCATCTTCATCATAAATATCTCCGAGATTATTTGAGAGTACACCAAGAGCACAAGTTGCTACGAAGTCTGAGGCTAGGTACGCAAACCATACAACAGTTCTGACCCAAAGCTTGCGATCATACTTTCTGCGATTGCCCAAAATAATGAGTACTACTTGAAAGGTGAGACTAAGCAAAACCATAGCTCGCAGATCCCACTCCTTCCACAATTTCCTCATCCTTGGAGAAATTACTTCCATTACTGTCCTCCTCTTCATTGAATATACCAAACCGCTAACAACTGCATTCAATTCGCACACATTCACAATACAAATGAAGCTTTTTGCAGGAAAGTTGCGGAAACATATTTTCAAGAAGGTGCAACAGTTTAACAGAAGGAAATTATTCAATTGCTATTTAGACAACCATTTTCTCTTATATAAATTATGTACTAAGAGAAAAATAAAAATAGATAGATTAATAAGTTGTTTAAGTTACATATATTTGCCTCAATCATTTAAACAATTTGGGAACTTTTACTCCATTAATACCAAGTTAAAAGATTGCATAAATCCTAACACATGAATTAAAGTTACAATTAGAGATAAAAGCGTAACAATGTATTGAGGACAAACAGGCCATGTTCAACTATATATCCAGACAAATAAATAAATAAATACACGCATACATACATATACAGTTATGAAAAAGCTTAGAGCTACAAGAGAACTAGTGGTAGTCATATTAAATCAACCTCTTTACTGCTACTTGCTAATTTTCCTGTTACTACCTAGTGCCTAATTAATTAACAAATTAGCTTTAGAAGGAAAACTAAATATTCATATATTAATAGCAGTATCATGTGAATTAACAAGAGCTAGCAAAGAAGTAGTAATACATACCAGGGGATATCATTGATGATATAGCTTCCTGAGAGATCTGAATAACTGAATGATCTAAAAGAAGGTCACAAGCAGGAGAATTGCTGATAGCTTTAGGAAGTGGTCTTAAGGAAGTTTTCTAATTCATTAAAAACGACTTCAAATGCTGATTAGTTGGATTTTTACATTGAATGTGTAATGTATTTTCTCATCAAATATTCTATGATTTCATTACTTTCTTTTTAGAAAGATTCTTTTGCATACAGTTCCTAATATTCTTTTGAGCCTTTAAAAGCAATCAACCGGCTCTAAATACTTCTCAAGAAAAATATGATCTGCTATATGGTTGAACAATAATTATTTTTGTATATGAATTTAAGTAAAGATAATACGCATTTAAGTGATGTAAGATGTTTATGCTTGAAAGAGTTCACTGCAGGTTATTCTTTTCCTCTTATAGCAAGCTTGGTATCTCATTGTCATCTCTATATGTAAGATGACATTCTAAGATATAGCTTTATGACAAAATAGTATGCTCATTGTTATCACAATTTAGTGACTCGCTTTGACATTTAAATAGTTAAATATTTAATCAAACTCTCAAAATATATAGATGACATGACAATCATGTAACCCCTACAGCAAAATATATTAGTTTAATTTGTCTAGTTAATATTACCGCAATAAAAATGAATATAACGGTTTTTAATTAATAATGCCTGATGCCTTCTGCATGCCACATTATTCGTAGCCTTTAAAAAGATATAGACACTTTAGGCGATTTTTCAAACAAGAAGTAGATTGAAGATTATAATTTGATTGCTACTCGAGAAAAAAATGGAGGACTACTTTAAGATTTTCATAATTTAATTTATTGTCACTGTTTTCTTTACTTAGTTTTAGTTTAGTTATTATTTTAGTTATTTTAGTGATAAATTGTTATTCTTTTTCATTATTCAAATAAATTAAATTAGGATTAGATCAAGTTTGATAGTTAGTTGTAATAGTTCTCGTGAGAATGATACTCTACTTATCATTACATTACTTGTGCACGATTTTACACACTTATAGATTTTGCAAAAAAAGTTTTAGAATATAGTTTTGGCATGAGAGGATTGGTTATTTTTTTATATTTTGTTTAAATTGGAATAAACATAGTTTTGGCAAAAGATACTTTAGTTAATTTTCAAGTAAACGAAAAGAAAAGAAAAGAAAAGAAAAAGAAAGAAAGAAAGAAAGAAAGAAATAGGTGCTTTACTAAATTGACACTCAAGAATTTATAATCAGGCATAGGCAGGAATAATTCTTTAATGCTTTGACAAGTTATCTTTCAGGGTAAAAAGTAAAGACGATAAATTGTCTTCAATGTTAAGTGACATAAGATATTTATTCTTGCCTGGAGAGGCTATACTTATTCTTTGATAGTAAGTTTAGTATCTCAATATTATAAATGACATTTGAAAATCTCTATCATGAAAATTTAACTAGCCTTTTAAAAAGGTTGATACTTTAGTTAATTTTCAAGTAAAAAAAAAAAGAAAAAAAGAAAAAAGAGGTATAGGCAGGAATAATTCAATGAAACCATGTTAAACTCTAGTAATTGTGCAATGCTTCCCTTCTAGTTGTACTTGAAGTATTTTTCTAGCATATATAATGCATAGAATTGATGAGAAATTTTATGTTTTTCGGCTCTGATAATTTTACTTAACCAGTAATAATCATTTAATTAATCATAGTAATTGTATTTTATTTTTATCATAATCTAGTTGTTTTGAGTATTCTTCTTGTAATTAGACTAGTCCACTCCGCAGTCCCCACTCTTGTGGATTCTAGACTATAGAGATGGGCTGTTCCCATTTAAGATTGTAAGGGCATAGCTAATACAAGTTTTGGAAAGCGTAACAAAAGCCCATTTACAACGAAACAGTGGCAACATTTAACAGACCCGCCAGATGAGATCAAGATTTGAATACCTAGCGAACTAGCTTACTAGGTCTCAGATTGTGAATCAAGACAAACTTTTAGCTATTAAGCGTTTGGTATGGCAGTTAATACAAGTGAATAATATATATAATACTTGGTTAGACTGAAGTATTTTATTTTTAATTTTTAGTTACAAGTAATATCAGATATATTTTTGGAGGGTTAGATTATAACTTATTTATTAATGTTTTATAATTATTTAGTAATTAAAGCTAATATTGCATGTTGCGCCGATGTCCGGGATAAAATTAAATCTCTTACCTCTAGAGTTTACAGGCATATGAATTTAATGTTAAGCAAATATTGTATTCGACTGAAAATGTTAAGAATCAACATAGAAAACTCGACTCGTGCTGGGCTGACTGAAACATATCCACTACCCTTACAGTTACAAGGGCCAATAACAAGAGGCAAAATTGTGGTTTACTACCATCTTGTCTTGATATATGGTCAAGTTTCCATGAATAAATTAATTAATCTCTGATCACTTTGCTCTGCATAAACTTTAGGATATTAATTTCAGAAGTGAAGCTCGGGGAAAGTTTTTTGGTTCATGGAGACGCACAGCTTATGGATGAATGGGTTGCTCTGCATAAGCTCCCATTTTGTGTTGGAAGTATTGAAAATGACAGCCAAAAGCATTTTGTGCCTGAATTGCACGAGTCTGTAGCTGTGAAACCAGGTAATTAATACAAGAAATATAACTCTAAGATAATTTCAAGATATTGAGAGTTTTAATTTATAAATGCTTGTTCTTGCAGTATGATGGAGAAATTTTACATCCCAGACATTCAAGGTATACTTCTTGGATCTGGACTGGGCTCGACCCATTTGAGATAAGAAAAGCATAGGATAGGATACTACTGTTGCCAATGTTTGCTTAGTGTCAACCCATCGAAGGAAAGCGGGGCATGATGTATGTGCAAATTGGAAGAAGCACTACAAAAGTGTCAGATTGGAAGAAGCAAATAGAAGATGTGATAAAGGTGAGTTGGCAACATGGGATGAAATGAAGATTTCTGAAAAGTCAATATTTACTTAGGAGACGATAGTTTTTTGAGAGCTTAATATTTTTAAGGAGAATTTTAGCCTATATGGATCAAAACTTTGTATGTGCTACCAGGATTCTAAATCTTATAACACTCCATGAATCCTGAATCTTTTCTAGGATCTTAGTAGTGTAAAAGTCATTCTCATAATACAAAATTAATAAGAAAACAAAACACACAACTTTATCAATATAAAACAGAAAAAAAAATATGACAAGATAAACATAGTAGAGCAATTCAATATCTATTTTGAGATATGTATTTTGAGAAAGTTGCGAAAATTCACATAAGCAGGGTAATGCTATAAACACACGATTTTTTTAATAGAGAATGTCAATTCCAGCTTGCTGCAAAGTAGAATGATGAAAAAGCATCCAATCTTGAAACTTTATTTATCACTACACTAGCTTATGCCGTTAATTTATTTTGTTTTCCTCAAACCTTGCACTAGCACCGGCAAGGGAGAGGGTTGAGAATTTTGGTGCACAACACAAGCACATACGAAAAGAAAATAACATATTAATTTTATGGTCACATAATTTAGTAAATAATTAAACTTACTCTGATATGTGGTGGTCTGATTTGAGCTGAAGAAGCAGAGCATATCCGTACATCCTACATTAAACAATTTTTGGTAAAAATAATAATTTAGTTTAATTTATCTTAGAGACAAAGGATAGGTGAAATTTATTATGTAGTTTGTGTTTAATTTGTAAGATTTTAAGAAGAAAGTTCAAAGTCTGGGAAGTGGGAAGGTCAAAAATTGCAGGAATAGAGGAGATTATTCAGAGGACTTACCGACCAGACGATGGTGCACGGTGTAAAAGCACTTGGCTATTAATCTCTTATAGATATATATATGTATATAGCTCTCTCTCCTGGCTTCGAACAAAGTTCAAAAATGCTGATGTTTGTATTTCGATTAATGCTATTTTTTTCAACGCGGTCAAATGTTCAAGCCCTGTAGTCCGCTGGGGATTCAGATTCTCGCATTTTCTGATTTCTAGTTCTCTAAGGCAAGGCATGGCTCCTTCCTCCACTCTCCACTCATGAATCCCCAGGTTCCACAATTTCAAGACTCGCAGTTCGGGAAATCCTCCACCTGAACATGTCATTATATTCCCCGAGTAGGACCCGTTGAAAAGCCTAAGGATGTGCAGGTGAGGCAACCGTCCTAGCACTGGCATTGGGTCATTACTTAATCCTGACCCAGACAGAGTTAGCATCCTGAGGTTCGGAGGAAATTCAGAATCAGTCCACGATCTAGCCGCGGATAGTCCTCCTAACAAATACAGGTCTTTCAGCTCGTGATGCGATTTCATGTTTGGCAATTTGAGATCAAATATTCCATTAGATTCTTTTCGTATTGATCTCAACTTTAAGGATTGAAGTTTGGTTAGTTGAGAAACCCATGCAGCCGTTTCCTTTGCTGTGGACTCTGAAGTGCATGTCAGACCCAGCTCTGAGTCCTGTCAACGTTTTGAGGAAACCAAGCACTCCAACTCCGTCTTCAGCTTCAACTTCATCTACAGATAGGCCCCATAAGGTATGCAAATTGTTTGGTGGCTGTGAAGGTGTTAAGGACTTCCTGAAATTAGTACTAGAACATCCCCAGTTCAAATAGAGATGCCGAAGTTTCTTCGCTTGCCATATGGAAGTAGGCAAATCGTGTATGATTGTGTGCTTCACATCTAAAGTCTCCAAACATGGTAGAGTTGCCACAGATGATGGAAGGGAATCCATAGCAGTTGATCTTAAGCCTAGGTAGCTTAGGAGAAAGAATTTTCCTATTGCATCATCTGATAACAAAGGTTTGTATACACCCTCAAGATCGAGAATTTCGAGCAATCCAAAGCCCTTGTCAGTAATAATCTTGTTAAGAAGCGTACCTATTTCTATGGCTGGTTTGCCCGGTATTCGGGTGTCAAAAGCCACATAAGAGCGCAGGTTCTCAAAGTGAAGAAATGGTGATGAGCCCCAAGTCATTCTTGATGCCCAAGCGTGTTGCCAGTCTCCGAACCTCAAGTTTTAGTTGAGTGTCAGGAGATGGATGGAATTGCTGGTGAAAGAATCCTAAATCCGCTGCTTGTGGGGAGAAGATATCATATAGGGCACCAGACATACGACATTTTTTAGGGCTTCCATGTAACCTCCATTTTACTTGGATCATGTTTCTGATTACCAGCTCTTCAAAATACATTTCTGCTAGATCTTCAGGGATAGTGGTTTCCGCGGCTGGATGCAAGGGCTCTGTTACAAAACCCTCGGAAACCCATAGATGAATCAACCTCCTTACATGAATCTCAAATCCTCTAGGGAAAAGCCCTAGGTAAAGAAAGCATGGCTTTACTTGTGGAGATAGGCCTTGATAGCTTAAAGCCAAGATATCTCCCTTAAGATTGTTTGCAAGCTCGATCACTCTTGACCATTCGTCATAGCTAAGTTCTTTGCTAGACAACAGTCCTCCCAGCAAGACAATTTTTTAGGGTAAACCGTCACATGCCTTCAGGATTTGCTCCTTGAGTGTGATCAACTTGTCTGATTTATTCAAGATATGATCTTGTGCTTTTGGTACCTTATTTAGAAACAACTTCCAGCTCTCCTCGTTGTTTAATCTGCGAACTTTTAGAATTGAACGAGCTGCATACCGTGCGACATCTTCACTGTGAGTAGTAATAACTATGGTGGTCCTAGAACTTTTTGAGTGAATGACACCTCGGCGGAGGGCTTGCAAAACTTGAGGTGACTCAACATCTTCTATGACAATAAGACACCTTTGGTATTCTAATATTTCAGTGAGCTGCTCAATCAATTCCTCATCTGAAACAGTTGCATCGCCCACAAAAGAGATTCCCGTGAACTGCTTTAGCATGTCACTCAAAACGTATCTAGCTCTGAACATACTAGGAACATCAACCCAAGCACTTCGATCGAATTTCCTCTTCGCGAGAAGTTGGTTATATACAGTTCTTACGAGCGCTGTTTTGCCTGAGCCTCCCTCACCAACCACTGGAATGACTCGAAGAGACGAACCACCAACCGTTAGATCTACCAATTTAGTTTTAAGTTCCTCAAAACCAACAACATCTGCTTCCTCCTCCTCACAAAAATGATCTGAAATTCTTCCCCATCGCGGCTGCTGTATAATAGACTGGCTTTGCTGGTCTTTAAGATCAATTTGTTGAGAGCTCGATTCTGTTTCACTAATGTTGCCAACGACGTCTTCGATATCAGTCATCTCTAACATGCGATCACAGGATGACAAATACTCTCTGAACTCGTCCTCAAATGTCTTCGTGTCGTGGCGGCTACCAATAGACGTGGCAAAAGGCCATCGGAACCTCTTCTTGGCACTAACCTTTGTCTTTAATTCAAAGGCTTCTCTTGTTAGCAAGGTGTCAGCTGCATTCTCTGCAGAGTAAACTGCTTGCAGAAGCGTCGCCATCCTCTGGACATGATCATATTCACTCACTGAATCACCAGTAGGTGAGGCTCCAAGGTCTTCTGCAAGTTTTAAAAGTTGCTTCAGACAATTGAGTTTGGTAATAGCTGTCTGGACTTGTACCGCTAGCACGGGGTACCTAGGGATTATTGTTGATTCATTCTGGAGCTTTTCTATTAGAGCAGAAACTACAACTTGAGCATCCATGGCATTCATCAACTAATGAAAATATTTCTTAACAAGACGAAAAACAAATTAAAGACAGATTTCTTTTAGGTATTGGATTGGAAACTTGGGTGTTGCCTCTTGTTCGTTTGATATTTGTTTGTAAATAAACTTTGCAACATGTCACTGAGGGCTGGCTGCTTTGGTATGCTGCGATTGACGAATTTAATTCTTTTCTTGCCTTCGGAAGCAAATTAACCTTGCGTTGCTTTAAGAAAACAAATACTTAAAAACAAAACGAACCGTTTTACTTTATTTTATTTGTATTATTTTTCTTAATAGAGACTTTATTCATTCCCAAACCCACAATATTTAGGATGCCAGCTTGTCCATTAAAATAAAGATGGTTGATTTTCTTAAAGCGTTAAAAAAAATTGAGTATAGATGTTTGTATAATGTTTTATTTCTTAATTATCTCTTAACCATTAGATTAGATTTAAATGAAGAATAATAAATTATAGTTGTCTAACCACTTATATGACACAAATTTTTTGACACAAATTCTAAGAAAAACATATAGAAATATGTAAGTTCAACACCCTAATCAAAGGACCAGCTAACTTTATTGAAATTCATGTTAATTTAGCAGTGTTGTTGATTGAATACACCTTAAATTTCAAATATAATGAGCTCAAAAATTTTAATTCGAATTTTAAAAAAATAATAAAACAAATAATACAAATAAAAAGAAAAATGTTATCATTTCATTTCATTGATTGCCATGCTTTATGAGTGGCTTACCTCAAAAATCATGCAAAAGAATCTTGATACCCTAGAAGCATCTAGAAGTTACTCAAATCACCAAGTTAACATAAATTATAAAAAAATTCAAATGAAAATGTTTGGATTTAATCATGTTTATCTATCTTCATAAATCGTTTGTTTGGGGTTGATGCATCGTAACAAATTGTTGTGGAAAAAATACGCCTTTAGATGTGCTAAAGATGACAAAAATACTGAGATCTTTCCTAATATCGGGTTCGGGCCTAGGAAGTAAACCCGGGACCCCACTCCAGGTCAAACCCAGATTTATCTGTTAGAGCAGGTCCGGGTTTTCATTAAAATATATATTTAGTTATTTATTTAATTTACATATTATTTAAATTTTGTATGTTTTCGTATGTTGAACCCCCTTTTTTTTGCAAAAACATCTCTGGCGCCCCCTGCCAGACTTTTCTAAAACCACAAAAACCCCCACGCGTCTATGCAAATCATTGAAATAAACTAAAAATTTAAAATGTCTTTCTACCCTTATATCTCTTAACTGAAATGCCATATTTACCTTTTTTAAAAACATGATATGGACTTCACCACCATGGCAACAGGATGACTTGATGATAAGTAAACACAAAATATACTTAATCTATTAAATTTAATTGAATAAAATTTGCACAACAATAGGATTTTGTTCCTTTCAAGCTTCTTCCATTCTTTCATGTTTCGTTCTCTCTCCCCCCTTCCTTCAGAAATCAATTTTTAATTTAATTATATTCCTTTTTTAAGTCAAAATCTAAAGATTCTTAGTTCCTTTTTTTTTTTTTCATTCAAACATAACAATTTCATATGTGCAGCACCATTACAGCTCCTATTCCAACCATCGAAGCTCAGATTTTTAGTAGGATCACAACCCAAATTTAAACAAAAATATTTCACTCTATTTCCTGGAAACATATATTTTTAAAAATAATTTATAATAAATTTCATTTAATAATTTATTAACTAAATATATAATTAAATAATCTAATATTTCAATATTAGGGATTTTTGGAGCTATATTATTTTAGATGCACAACTTTATTGTTTTGATTTATCTATAAAATAGTTTTCAAAATCAGAACCTCAAAAGCTGCCCCCTAGCTCTTTTTACAGTCTAATACAAAAATAGATATTTGGAGTAACAATTTCCTAGATAATAAATTTTCATAGAGTTTCCCAAATACTAAAATAGTTGTTAGTAATAGTAGAATCTGAAAATTGTTGTGCAACAAAAATAACAAACACACTCTAAGTTTGAAATTTCGAATTTTAAGCCAAAAACACAACCAGATTAGCTCAAATAAATATTAAATTAAAAAAGGGAAAGATTCCTGTTTCTATACTTGTTTTAATAATGTCTTCTAATTTCGATGCATAGGAAGCGAAGCTGCTATATATCATTTATTATTTCATTGCTATTTAATCTGTACATAAATTTGTGGTAGCTTAATTATTATTATTATTTGCAGTATCATTATTGATCACCACCTTGTATCCAACAACTAACGGCCCTTAGGAATCGCCTTCAATTTGCAAGTAAGATTAGGGTAATTTCGATTTTGACAAGCTAAATTGAGCCAGGCACAGCACGCTAGTTTGCAAGTTGCATAAAATTTTTCGCCGATTAAATGAAGTAATTAACTAGTAATGTTTGAGAAATTGCAATTAGGTAATTACAGAATTTGTTGGTAATCATATGGCATGCAGCCTTGTTATTTGAGTTTCTGATGTATAGTGGTCAGTTAAGCCAAGATTTGCCATGAGAAGCCATACATGAGTGAGCAACTCTCCACCATTTCTCAGCTGTTGGGCATGATAATTTCCTTTGCACTTTCTTGCTGCATATGTCAGAATTTCCAGCCAAACTCCACAAATCTCCCTCCATCTTCTAAAATATTTCTCCACCTATTATAACAAAGTAATTATAAAAATATCAATTAATCATATAGTTTGAGGTTGTAGGTTCAACTTGATAATATAATTACCAAAAAATCTCGGTTGAATTAAAAATATAACTTTTATGATCATCTACAGAATCAAATCCATTTACTTTTTGTCATATATATATTTCCAGAAGTCTTATTTTAAAATGCATACAGAAATAGAAAGTAACATTTTCTATAAAAAGAATTAATAATTGGAGAAGTAAATACCATCCAACTAATAGCTGTTTTCACTGCCATGTGCAACAGCGAGTACAATTTCGAGCTGTTCTCACTTGTTTCCTCTGCATGCCATTTAATCAATCTGTCAAGTGCTTGGATTTCACTTGTAAACACTTGTCTCCGTAGAATGTCTACGGCCTCATCAAATGTTTCTTGAATGCTAATCTCATTCATTCCTGAGGATAGCATAGAAGGATGCGACACTAGGAGATACAACATATATCTAGAAATTTGCTGAGCCAAGTCAGCATCATTTTTCTCCTCCTTACTAAGCTCTTCATCACCAGCCTCCTCAATAGCGCCTCCATGATCCAAGCGGTATAAGACCTCAGTAACAATGTGCCAGAAGAGAATGGCCTTCCCTAGCTCTTCCTGGAATTTGGGATAATTAGAATCTTTGATGATGGAGGGAGCTACATAATATCCCCCAACTTTTCTCCTTAAATGACTGAAGAACAAGTCTTTTAACTCGTTGGAGACTTCTTTATAAGATATATACCATTTCCTTCCTAGATTTTCGTCAATAATGGTTAATAGCTTCACAATATAATGGCAAGGCAGGGGTTCTGCTTTTACGGAGAAGCTTAGAAAACTGTACTGGGACATTTCATTTGACCACTTACGAGGAGTCTTATGAGATGGTGGAAAGCAACGAAGGGCATGGAATTTTTTTACAAAGGTTGAATATTTTTATGCATACATAGCCAAATAACAAATCTGTCTGAGGAAAGCAGTACCAGTGCTGCATATATCTCTAGAATAATAGCTACAATAAGCAATAGGAATGTTATATAGAGGTCAGCCCTTGAATAGTTGTATTTGTGACCAAGAAAAGAGAAGATCACCAACACAGAGCAAGTAAGGACGAAAGTGATCAGGCGCAGAACTAAGCCCCATGGAGTATAGAGCAATGGTGCCTTGGTATAAAGCAAATCATATACCATTCCGAGTTGGATCTCAATCACATTGAAAGCATTTTCAGAAGACATGTTTCTGAAAACGGTTTTGGCTTCGTGGACTTTGCTGATTATAGCATCTACCAGAAAACACTTGGTTAGGTCAAGCAATCTATAGGCGATCAGTAGTTTATCTTCCTTTGTAATGGGATTGTTATCTAAGACAGAGAGATCTACTTTGTGTGTAATCTCAGGAATCTTTTCTACTACCACCTTGTATCCCTCATAGTCCTTGGTCTCTTTTTCTTGAAGAAAATTTGTGTTTCTGAGACGAAAGCGATAATTAAACAGCCTAAGTTTTTCATTGCTTCCTGACCTGAGTACCCAAGTTCTTTCTCCATACTTTACCAACCCTGCTAAAAACATTGGAATGAATAGAATTGAAAGGTGAGAGCCTGTCCAAGCCAACCGAAAGACATAAAATGTAGTTGCTGTCTGGCCAACTAATCCAAGCAAGTGCCTCAGCCACAGCTCATTATCTTCCAAGGTATAAGCAGTAATTGTGTCTGGGCCACCCAAGTGCAGAAGAAGAAATGGTGCCCAAAACGCTGTTAGTTCAATGTTGGCATCCAGAGATCCACATTCTTCTTCATAAATATCTCCAAGATTATTTGAGAGCATACCAAGGGCACAAGTTGCTACGTAGTCGGAGGCTAAATAGGCAGACCATACAACAATTCTGATCCAAACCTTGCAACCATACTTTCGGCGATTGCCCAAAATAATTAGTACTACTTGAAGGGTGAGACTAAGCAAAACCAGCACTCGCAGGTACCTCTCCTTCCACATTTTCCTCAACCTTGGAGAAAATACCTCCATTACTGTCCTCCTCTTCGTTGAATACACAAAATTGCTAACAACTGTGTTTGATTCGTAAACATTAGAAGTACAAATGAAGCTTCACTAGAAAAGTTGAAACATATCAAGAAGGTGTAACAGTTTGGAGAGATGAAAATTCCATCCTGCTAATTGACAACATTTTCACTTGTAAATTTTGCAGCATAGAAAAGCGGATAAATCATATACTAACATTAAATTTAAGTTACATAGACGGTGCTCAAACATTAAGGCAATTCAGGATTTTCTACTCCAAAATCATGTTATAGCATTCCAACACTATTAATGATGAGCTCATGCATGACATGCATGAGTTCTAGAATTCTGCTGAGCTCATGCATGACATGCATGGCTTCCAGAATCCCTCCCATGTGAATGCATTGAGAGTCAAATTTGTTAGGCACCTCCAATTTTGAAAATCAAAGGAAGTAGCCAAATTTGATTTGAATTTGTATGCAGAATTTTCCCTATAAATATGGGACGAATTCTGCCTTGTTTATACATCACAGAGATTCCAGAGAGAGTCCAGAGTCTAAACCAGAGAGTTTAGGATTAAGAGAGAGAGCCAGGAGAGCTCCAGAAATTTAGGGGAGTTTTTGTATAATTCTTGTACATTAATTTTCTCTGTTAATACAAGTAATTTTTCTCCCAAATTCTGTTCTGAATTGATCATTACATCCCAACAAGTGGTATCAGAGCCTCGTTGAGCTCCTGGAACGTCAGAACAGAAAGGAAAAATTCAGAGAAAATTTGTCCCCTGTTTCTGGAAAATTTCGATTTTTCGGAAAGTCATCGAATTTCGAATTTGAAGTGTCTAGTGTGTTCGTGACGACGTCCTGATCATTCTGCAATTTTCCGGCGACCGATCCGACATCCAGAGACGCCGCACGCGCCGCACGCGCCTCCGACCTGGTCTGCGAGTGGGCGTCACTCGCCCCACGCGTTGCACGCGCCATTCCAAGGAAGAAGACGACCACGTCAGCGCCGCGTCATCAGCCACGTCAGCGACCTTTTCGCCACGTCAGCAGGCCACGTCAGCAGATCGCCACGTCAGCAAGCCACGTCAGCCAGACACGTCATCACGCCACGTCATCAAGCCACGTCAGCACTGTGGACCCCATCTGACACGTCAGCACGCCACGTCAGAGCCACGTCAGCATTGTGGACCCCATCTGACACGTCAGCAAATCGTGGGAAAATTTCATTTTGGCCCCTGTATTTCCGGGTAATTAAATTTTGACCCCTGAGTTTATGAAATTTACCTTTCAGTCCCTATGAAATATCAGTTTGGCCCCTGTAGTTCTGGAGAATAACATTGTGCCCCCTTTTAGTTTCTGAAGTTTCAGTTTAGCCCTTAAGAAATTTCAGTTTAGTCCTTAAAGTTTCCAAGCTTAGTATTTATTGTATAAAAAGAATTTTTGAGCCCCGGAAGAGGCTATTCCACCTAATTTGACCGTTCCGGACGTAACGGTGGGTTCGGATTTTTGAAATTCAATTTCTATTTTAGTGAATTAATTATTCTAAAATGGAAGAATCATCCGGAGCCATGATAAAATTGACTGCTACCAATTACACACTATGGAGACCCAGGATGGAGGATCTCCTTAGTTGTAAGGATCTATATGACCCTATAGATTTTGAAGGGCAGAGACCTGAGACAGAAAAAGAGGCAGAGTGGAAGAAAATTAACAGAAAATGCATCGGTCAAATCAGACAATGGATCTATCATAGTGTCTTCCACCATGTAGCCAAAGAAACAGATGCATATACTCTATGAAAAAAATTAGAGATTATGTATCAAGCCAAGTCAGCACGGAACAAAGCCATCCTGATGAGACGACTTGTGAACTTGAAGTTGCGGAGCGGAACTCCTGTAGCAGAACATACAAGTGAGTTCCAGAACTTGGTGAATCAGTTGACAGCAGTCGAGTTACAGCTTGGAGACGAGGAACAAGCACTTCTACTTCTCAGTTCCCTTCCAGTTTCATGGGAGACACTAGTGGTCTCCATCAGTAATTCAGCACCCGGAGGCAGCCTTACCCTATCAATGGTTAAGGATGCCTTAATGAACGAGGAGGCAAGAAGAAAAGATGCAGGCGCCAGTCAAGATGAGGCCTACATCACAGAGAATCGAGGAAGACAGTCTCGAGGTGAAGACTGGAGAAGAGGTAGAAGCAAAAGCAGAGGCAGATCAAGGGGCAGGTCATCAGATGGGCGGAGACCCACATACAAGTGCCACAACTGTGGCAAAGAGGGACATTTGAAGAGAAATTGTCGCAGTCTTCGGAAGCAGAACCAGGAGAGTTCACAGGAACAAAGCAACGAAGAACCACGAGTTACAGTGGTAGAAGATGTAACCATCTGTGCAGAAGAGACGTGTTTCCACACAGCAGACCAAGGAGTAGAATGGGTAATTGACACAGCAGCTTCCTGCCACGTCACTCCTTGCAGAGAGATCTTCACCACGTACAAAGCAGGAGACTTTGGATAGTGAAGATGGGAAACAACAGCACCGCCAAAATCATGGGAATTGGTGATATTCAATTCCAAACGAACGTCGGATGCAAAATAACTTTGAAAGACGTTCGTCATGTGCCAGATCTTCGACTCAACTTGCTCTCGGTAAAAGCCTTTGATCAGCAAGGTTATGAGAGCTGCTTCACCAACGGTACATGGAAGATGTTGAAAGGGGTCATGTTGGTTGCTCGAGGTAAATTATGTGACAATCTTTACAGGACTCATGTAAAGATAAACGGAGAGAGCCTTCATGTAGCAGAGCACATGGTACCTCTAGATTTGTGGCATAAAAGCTCGGTCACATGGGTGAAAAGGGTTTATCAACCCTTCAGAAAAAGAAGCTGATCACTGTTTCCAAGGATGCAGCGTCTCATCCTTGCGATTATTGTTTGTACGGGAAACAACGGAGGGTATCATTCAGCTCCTCATCAGTGAAGAAATCAAAGCTGTTGGAGCTAGTACACAGTGATGTATGCGGACCTCTCGAAGTCGAGTCCTTAGGCGGTAAAAGGTATTTCTTGACCTTTATTGATGATGCATCTCGGAAAGTGTGGGTGTATTTCCTCAGAACGAAGGATGAAATTCTGGAGAAGTTCAAGGAGTTTCACGCCATGGTAGAACGTGAAACGGGTAAGAAACTAAAATGCCTTCGATCAGACAACGGAGGCGAGTATACCTCCAGAGAGTTCAATGCCTACTGTCGAAGATATGGAATTCGACATGAAAGAACAGTCCCACGCACACCACAACATAATGGAGTGGCCGAGAGGATGAATCGAACCATCATGGAACGAGTCAGAAGCATGCTCAGATTGGCTAAGTTACCAAAGCCATTCTGGGGGGAGGCAGTTCGCACCGCCTGTTACTTAATCAACAGAGCACCATCGGCACCACTGAACTTCGAGATTCTAGAAAAGGTATGGTCAAATAAAAAGCCCTCCTATAAATCATTTGAAAAGTGTTGGGTGTTAGACTTCGTACATGTATCCAAGGAGCACAGACAGAAGCTCGATGCAAGAACTGTTCCATGTATCTTCATCGGTTATGGAGATGAAGAATTCGGATACAGATTATTGGATCCCAAAGAAAAGAAAGTCATCCGGAGCAGAGATGTCGTATTTCACGAAAACCAAACATATGAGACGCTGAAAAAACAACAATATCTACAAATCCCACTAGCAGTGCCCCAGATATTGTTGCAGACTCAACACCAAATGCCACAAGAAATGATGAAGTACCAGAAGAAGTTCCAGAAGCAGATCAGGAGGAAGAAAATGAAGAGATTGCTGAGCCGGGGGAGCCACAGTCACCCATAGAAGCTGCTATACCTCCTGGAAATGAAGAACCTCAGCTAAGACGATCTGAGCGAGGTCGGATTCCGTCGAGTAGATATCCGAAATCAGAGTACACACTGCTTACTGATGAGGGGGAGCCAGAAAGCTTTCATGAAGCTTTATCTCATACAGACAAAGAACGATGGCTGCATGCAATGCGAGATGAGATGAATTCTCTAGAGAAGAACAAAACTTATGAACGGGTCGAACTCCCAGACGGAAAGAAGGCACTGAAGAACAAGTGGGTATTCAAGCTCAAGAAAGATGGAACAGGAAAGGTGATAAAGAACAAAGCCCGATTGGTGGTAAAAGGATTCCTTCAGAAGAAAGGAATTGACTTTGATGAAATATTCTCACCGGTAGTAAAAATGTCCTCAATCCGCGTCATCCTCGGATTAACAGCAAGTCTTGATTTGGAGCTTGAACAGATGGATGTGAAGACAGCATTTCTTCATGGAGACTTGCATGAAGAAATCTACATGGAGCAACCAGAAGGGTTCGAGGTTCAAGAAAAAGAACACCTCGTGTGCAAGCTCAAAAAGAGCTTGTATGGCCTCAAACAAGCACCAAGGCAAAGGTACAAGAAGTTTGACTCCTTCATGGTGAGTCATGGGTACAAAAGAACCGCTGCAGACCAATGCGTCTACTTTCAGAAAATTCCAGGTGGAGACTTTGTTGCATTAATGTTATATGTGGACGACATGTTGATCGTCGGAAAAGATGCAACAAGAATAAAGCAGCTGAAGAATGAACTATCAAAGACCTTCGATATGAAGGATTTGGGACCAGCTCAGCAAATCTTGGGGATGCACATTCGTCGAGACAGAAAACAAAAGAAATTATGGCTGTCTCAAGAAAAATATGTTGAACGTGTGATCCAAAGGTTCAACATGGATAGTGCTAAGCCAGTTAGTGTACCATTGGCTAATCATTTCAAGCTGAGCAAGAGATCATGTCCCTCATCCAAGAAAGAGATAGAGGACATGGCGTCAGTACCCTATTCTTCTGCTGTAGGAAGTTTGATGTATGCCATGGTGTGTACAAGGCCAGATATTGCTCATGCTGTCGGAGTCGTGAGCAGATTTCTTTCCAATCCAGGGAAAGACCATTGGGAGGCAGTCAAGTGGATTCTCAGATACCTTAAAGGTACTTCGAAGATATGCTTGTGTTACGGGGGAGCTGATCCAATCTTGGAAGGCTATACAGATTCAAATATGGCCGGAGATCCTGACAGTAGGAAATCCACATCAGGTTTTGTTTACACTTTTGCAGGGGGAGCTGTATCATGGTAGTCAAGACTACAGAAGTGTATTGCGCTATCCACGACAGAGGCAGAATACATTGCCGCAGCGGAAGCTGGAAAAGAAATGTTGTGGCTGAAGCGGTTTCTCCAAGAACTTGGGATTGAGCAAAAGGAATACAAAGTACACTGTGACAGTCAAAGTGCTCTGGATTTGAGCAAAAACTCAGTGTACCATTCTCGAACGAAGCATATTGACATCCGCTATCATTGGATACGAGAGGTGATGGACAAGCAATTGT